>JAOEHY010045861.1:0-79608 GCA_025447955.1 Psilopsiagon aurifrons
AGGCTGGTGGTGAGGGGGGGAGTCAAATATTTGTTCTTAATTCTCAAGTTAGTTTATCCAAAGTGGCAACCAGGGAAGTGTTGGGAATGATTAAATGGCTGCATTGAGGCTACAAATTGCTGCTACTTGCTTTTGTAGCTGGACTTGTTGCAGTTGAGTGATGTCGCCCATCAGTGCATTGTGTGCACAGTAAAACAGTCGAGCAGTGACAGATAGACTGAAACTCAGAGCTACTCCATCACCACTGAAGGATCCTGCTCACTGGGAATTGAGAATGAGCACAAGCCATGCATGCTGCTCAGAAACAGCTGCTTTCACTCCAGCCCAGCTCCTCAGCTGGCCGGGGCAAGCAGCAACTAGTAAATATGCTTTATCTCTGATCTCACTGGGGAGGAGAGCCAAACGAAACACAAGCAAAATAAATAATTTGGCAAAACACTCTACTGATAGGTCTAGATGTTCAGATTGTAAACTTCCCAGCCAGCAGCACGCAATGTCAAGTGCAAAGATGACTTGCAAGGAGAGCCTGAGGTAGCAGTGCTGGACACCAGCTGGAAACCTGCATGATCTGCCTTGTCAGATAGATTCTGAAGCAGCAGCTGTCAGGCCCAGTTTGTACATTGGTTTACAAATGCTGTGTCTCACATGCAAATAACCCCAGAAAAAAGGTGGGATAAGGTGATCTCACAGGTACAGCCAAGGGCAAGGGCAGTAAGGGCCTGGGGAAGCATAAGGATCCTTTGGAAAACAAGTAATTAGCTGGCCAAAGCACTTGGTCTGTTTTGAGTGTTTTCCTGCTGTGCTTAGCCCAGTCCTTGAGCAAAGTTGCTGGTAGGTAGGCAAGGTTTTACCTGTGGCACGTCTTTGGGTGATAGACAGTATCTATCACCCAACCATACAGGAATAGGCAAAAAGACCTTTTAACAGGGGATTGGCACAGATTTGTCCATTTGTGTGTTCTGTGAGCTCACCCTGCCTGTTCACGGAATGACAGGTCCCTCGAGTGTTGCTGTGATGAAGGAGAGGGAAAGAAGAAGAAGGAGAAGCACCCCCAGGATCTTCTCCCCACTCATCTGTTTCTGACTGTTTCCATCTGTGATTTGTTCCTCTGTTCACTGGTGGACTGTTTGATGGTGCACTGGGTTGCTGTTTTGATTGCTTTGTTGATTGGGAAAGATGACAAACGTAGCCATGTAGGTATGAAACTTTAGGAGACTCAGCTCTAGGAACAGGTTTATTTTGGGCTGGAAAATAAATGGAGATTTAGTTTATACAGATTATTTCCACTAACTGTAGAATCAGCAAATTTTGTGTATGGGTTCATCATAAAATTGAAATGGCTGATGCCTAATACACATTATGAGCTCTAATTGAAGGCATTAGTTAACATTAAAGCCAAATTCTTCCAATCACATGCTAAACAGAAGTCAGGAAGAGGCAGGTAAACAGTGTGGATATCATTTGACATTCTTTCTGAAACACAGATTAGCATTTAGAGTCCAATCTTCTGCAAAAACTCATTAATGGGCAATTAATTATGCTTCATAATTTGCACCTACACTTCACTAGGTACAAAACAGTAGCAGATGTATTAAACTTTGGTACAAAATTAAATTAAAATGAAACTACACCAAAGACAATAGTTGCACCAAACAGAGCTTGAATGTACAGATGTCAGCTCCCTATTTATTAGGATAATGAAATTTGTCCCGTGGAAAACCTAGAAGAACCTCAGTTATGAATTCTCCCCTGCAATCATTTCATTTTGAGGGTGAATTTTGGTGTTTCTATTTTTGTACATGTCCTGGTTTTAGTCATAATCAAAGATGGTTGATGACAGCCAGTTATATGGACTAACATCCTTGTGTTCTGAGCATAACTCCTTTTAATACGAATAGGTATTAGGTTGTTGAGTGCTAAACTAAACTAGAAATTGACTAGTTAGAAATGGTCCCATTCTAAAATTCAGAATTTGTTTATTTTTAAAAATGTTTTTTGTGTTGTTGGTGTTTTTTGGCTTCAGGTGGAAAAAAAGGCAGAAACTTGAACGTCAAAGAGAAACTCAGAAGGTGAAAGAACCCATGTGAACTGAAACCAGAAACAGCTCACATAAACCTTCTGAGAAAAAAAAAACGCTGCCTTTGCTTAGCCATATACCAACTCATCATCAGTTTTTCTTATTTCCTAATTATACATCTGGAGCTTCAGGAAGCCCAGGTTCTTGCAGTTTGTTGGGTGTGTGGAAGTCAGGTTAGACAGGAGAGAGGGAAATGGGGAAAGGAATATCTAGGAGAGATAGAGAGAGGTTGCAGTGATACAGCATGCAAACTGGAACAAGTCCTGTATTATGAAGTTGTAAACAGGAGGAGGCTGAGAGTGGCTGCATGACCTAAGTGCATACAGGATGTCTGTTAGGGTTGGAAAACAAACACAGGTCTCCTGTGTCACCCTGCCTAAAATGGCTTTTGAACTCAGGTACTAAAGAGAAAAGGTGTGGATGTTAGAGCAGTAGGCCACAGAGAAACAAGTGTTGCTACAACTGCCTCAGCAAGGAAATAATGCTGTTTTGATGTGAGTCCATGATTTTTGAGGAAAAAGGCTTTGGTAAGAAACCTCCAGTCCTGGGTAGCTAAATTAATTACACTGAAGGTACAGAACAAGCATCCTGGTAGTGGAAAGTGGTGGATGAGTACTTACCAGCAGCAATGTGCAGGCTGGTTGTGCACAGCTGGGTGACAAGAACTTAATGTCCTCCAAACCTTGAATTAAAGCTTCATTTTTTGTGTCTCCATTCTTGAAATAGGAAAGTGATAGGAAAGTCTTAACGTCATTTATCATGACCAGTTTATGGGAACTAGAAAAAATACCCAGTAGTTCCTGCCTTTGGGTTATTTGCGCTGCTGAAACAATGTATTTGGGAGGAGCCAGCTGTGCTCATTGGTGCCCAGCCTTGTAGGCTTTGCCCCCAGGAAATAACAAACCTGTGTTGAATGAAGTGCCACGATCACACCAGCAGGATCTATTCCAGGAGCCTTTGCAGATGGTAACCCTCCGGAATTGTTAGATGGACCAGTTCAAGGGATAGAGGAGCCAAATAGCTTACCTTGCCATGTTCTACCATCATCTCTGGAACCAAAGTGCACCAGTTTGAGGTATCACCTGAGTCTCTTCAAGTGCAAAGGGCAGAGGGGGCTTTCATCTCTGATGTGTTACACAGGAGGTGCACATTTTAAACACTTTGCAAGGTGGTGAGCCAACATAGCTCAGGGGAAACCTAACCTTGTAGTGCCAGTGATTCTTCTTAACAAATATGAATAATTCTGAAAACTAATTTGCTGAATTAAGAAATCCAAGAAGATAGGCTAGATAATTTTTGGACATGAGAGAGAGTTCTTGATGGCTCCCTCAGGTAATAATGAAGGAACTGAGATGATCAAAGGCTGGGCTGTCTTCTAAAGCCAGAGCCAGTTACATCAACCTGCTGGAAAAACACAAAGCAGGTAATCAGAGATTCTTGAAGAAAAAGTTCATTTTTACAGCATTCAACTATAAGACATATTTGTAAAAAAAACAGATTTAAAATTGCAAAGCAGAAAAGTTTCTGGAAATGTTTTCATTATTTATTAATTAATCATTATTTCAATAATGCCTGCCATCTGTGACTGTCAGATCATTCAAGGGACTTTTGAATGTCTTCATGAGCCTGTGCTGGTTCTGTGAAAGAAGGCAGCAAAAGGCACCTTACAAGCAGCTAGCAACTGTCATCCCAACACATTTGTTAAAGTTTCAAGTGAGATGATCCTCTCATTGAAACCAAAGGGTGTTTTGTGTGAAACTTCCATAAAGAGTGTTTTTCACTACATAGGTATTTCCGTTTTTAAACTGGAGTGACAAGACTAATGTTTCAGGTTTTCACTGATGGCAGAGGGCTCCCAGGGTTCTGTGTCTTGGACATATTCACCTGTCACCCTTATTCAGCTGCACAGGTCTATCTATCATCTCCTCCACTTCTGAGAGTTATACCCTTGCTGACTGGCTCACATCCTGGACAGTCATTGCAGGGAGAACCTGACCCAGTAATGGTAGTAAATACGGTTTCATGCCACTTTTCTGCCTCTTGTGTCTGGACTGCAGAGCACATCTGAGCAGCTACTGAGGGCTGCTTGTAGTCTTCTCCAAAGGCAAAAGTCTGAAGAGCTACAGAGGCACCAGCCAACTCTTCCTCCTGAAGTGTTCAACCAAGAAAGCCAACACACACCTCTTTATGGTGACCTTGCATAGTGTCCTTGTAGGGTAGTCTCTTTCTTATTCCTTGTTGAAAGATTATGGCATCTAGCTGTTCTGCGCAGAGATCACACAGAATCCAGACTATGCAATTGTACTCCTGTTTTCACAAGAATGCTGCTTCTTTCAGTACAGAATCTCCATCACCAAAGAACCGTTGTTTCCGTCCTGTTTTGCCTCATAGCAGTTTAGGATTGGAAGTAAAATAATAATACAGCATCTTTGTGAAACTGCAGTCGTACGGGCTTTTAGCGCTCAATTAACCACCATCACAGATTTCTCAGTACACAAGGAAAGAAATAAATACCTTGAACTTTGGTGCCTTGGAGGGACAAGGGGAAAGAAATGGTTATTCTAGGATTCATTCTGTTTCTTTCTTAAAAGTCTTCTCCAGTAAGCTCAAACTGTGCAGCTGATGAAGTGATTTTCTGTGTGCAGCAAGTATTAAAGGTACTGGCTAATTTAGCTATCCTGATAAATACTAGCTAGGAGCCTATTTCCATGAAAGAGCAAAGAAAAAAGGAAAACAGAAAAAAAAAAAAAAACCCAAAAAAAAACCACCTGTATTTTTCTTTGTATGGAAAATACTTTGAGGGAAAATAACCTTGGATAATGTGTTATAATGCGGGCTAACATGCTGTTTAGGGAAGGGTATGAGATTCAACTTCTACAATATGGACAAATGTCAATACTGTGTCCTCATAAATCTGTCCGGTTGCTGTCACTTGGCTGCAGTGATTAGTGGAGTTTTTGTAAAAGACTGTATGATCTTACTGAGGAAACTATATTGAAATACACTGAACAACTTGATGTGTCCCAGGCTACCTATCACCCAGAAGAGCTGCACAGATAGTCAGGTATTTACTAGACATCAAAGATCATTTCACCAGCAGCAACTCAGTGCAAGGGGTAACAGGAGGGTTATAAGCCCATTGCCCAGCTGTCCCATCTGAGGCATGAGGGATTCAGTGTGGTTGTACAGCAGAGGAGAGGAGGGGTGATCAAGCTTCTTTCAATTGGCTAAGGCCAGAAGCCTGGTCCATTGTGTGACCCCACATTTCAAGGATTTCCATTTAACTGTAAGGGTTTATTATGGAGGTTTTGGGCACAGCTTTGGCTGAAGATTTGCCTCTTAGATTAATGAATGCCAATTGCAGAAAACACAGGCAAGTGGAAATGCACACAGGAGAAGAATCAGCTGGGGAAATAATTCTAGCCATTTGTTGTGTCTCTCCTACCTGTATGAAGACAAAGCACACTAGGTATAGGCAAGGGGATACTCCCTGGGGCAAAAGGAGAGCATGCCTTTTTTCCTCATAAAAATCTTATCCCAGGCTGCCATACAAGTAGAAAAGAAACTCAGATTTTGCCTCTTTTATCCTAGGTAGCAATGAAGCTCATCCTGGGAATGCTAAGTCCCATTTATACCAGCCACTCAGAGACCCCCATTCTCTCACCTGGCCTCTAACAGCAGCGCCAGGCAGCTGGGCACGAGGCTTTGCATCACCTCCCTTCCCAGCTCCCTCTTTCACCACACCAGGACTACATATAGATCTGCACAAGAATTATTGTAAATCACCACTCTGAAAATGGGTGCATATAAAAATGTTAGCTCTTCAGCCAAGCCTCCGATTCACAAGTTTTTGCCTCAAGCACAGTTTTGCAGCCCCTGCGAAAACAGAGGCATTAATGGAAAATCTGACGCAGTGTAACTCCCGTTGCACTGGGAGTGGTTGCTGAGTTTAAAATGGTCACAGGATTTTCTTCATCTTCCACACAAAGCCTCATGTCTGAAAATCTGCACGCGACATTCACATTGCAGGCTACTCTGCTCCCTTTTCCTTGACAAATTACCTCTTTAACCAACAGCACTCCAGTGCCAGGTTCCATGCTTTTAGCAGTAGAGCTACCCACAAGCCCTTTTTGTGGTTCCCTTGTCTAGATCAATTTAAACCCAATGTGACTCTGGCTAAGGGAGGCGTTTTCCAATTGCCTACCACAAAGTGATAAGGGTCTGCTGCAGCAGCTAACTTGCATGCTTCCCCAAATGAGCCCTTCACATTTAGGAAGGTCAGCGGTGTCATTTCTCTAATTTTCTAACCACAAAAATGTATATTTAGAAATGAGCAAGGAAACTTCCTTTACCCTAAGCAATATTGCATAATGATGGAGGAGGAGGATTAGTGCATAGGTTGTTCTTTGAGCAGAATTCTGAGAGACTAGGAGCTGGGAAGCCTGAATAATGACTTAATTCAAATATGCAAAACCAGGTCTTTCTGTGTATTTCAGATCCTTTTCTGTTTCAGGTTGGTGTTTGTTAAGTTAGGTGCAAGCTCTTCTCTTGTTGCCCATGTCTTGCCCGTGTGTGTTTTTTCTGGTGCTGCTCTCTTGGAGAGCTGTGAGCCTTCAAGAATGCTCCTGGCCAGGGCCTCAGCATTTGCCAGCACAGCTTCCCTTGTGCTTGAGCCTTTCCTGGGCTTGTCTAACTCCTTCCCTCCTATCCTCCCCATCTCCTGCCCCTCACTAGGTTTTAAAGAGATTTAGGCGTTGCTGTTATTACAGTTGCACTCCTGGGCTCAGAAGTCTGAAGTGTTTAGACGCAAATGCCAAGAATAACAACATACATTCCTAAGCGCCCCCAGGCTGAAGACGCAGCTCAGAGATGAGCTTCCAGACCCCATGTGATAGGAGGGGGAGAAGCTGAAGAGCAGATCCCTGAAGTCCTGGTCAGGAGGTGCTGCCTGAGTGGGGATAGTGGATGGCAGGCGAGGTGTGGCATGATGAGGTCTTTGTGAAGGGGTTGTGCACCACTGTTCTTCCAAGGGGTCATGGCTGTGAGATATGAAAGAACCATTATGTCCAGTTTCAGAGCATGTGAAGTTGGTGTGAGGTCACTGGGGTTTCTGGGGAGGATTCGTGCTGCTGTGGAAGGGGCTGCAGCTCCCCAGAGACACTGGACAGCCCACTGCATTGTTATTTCAAATATAGAATCTCCTCTAGCCCTCTTCATCACAGCAAAACAGGTCATTCTGGACGCTTTGCAGCGTTTTCTGGCAAATCCTTCCCCAGGGACCTCTTTCTTCTCTTAAAGTGCCTATGAAGCCGATCACACTGGGAATGGAGACTGGTGGCAGCTACCTAGCAGTTAGGTGTTGAACTACTTCATTAACCTCAGCAATCTGTCCCTTTGGGCCTGTGATGCCTGTTAGGAAACACAGCTGAAGGTCCCTGAAATCTATGATTTCAGTACACACAAAGGGCCAAAAAAGGTTCACCCATGTCTCTACAGATGGTGTTTTTCAAACTTGACCCTGCAAAATCCACCTTTAGCAAAAGGAAAGCTTTTACCATCATGGTTATCCAAATCTGAGAAACTCTTGTTAGATGGAAGGTTGTAGCAATAAAGAGCTAAGAATAATCATATGTGGTTGTACTGAATGCACAAGGACTGGGGATTTAGAATAAATACTTGATGATTAGGCCTGGTTGGGGATTAAACCATCTTTCTGTCAAAAAAAATTAAAATATTTTGAAGTTATCTATTTTGCCTGGCCTGGCTCATGGTATGAAGCAATCGTTGGAGCAAAGCAGACACGGACAGTTCTGTTCATTAAACTTTTAGGAAAGGATGTTACCACTGCCTTGCACAATAGTTGCTAAAAAAGTTAGTTTGAGAATGACTAATTGTGGCAGTGGGAGTGTGATACATGAGAGCAGAGCCTTGGATTGGGAACCTTGTTCCCAGCCTTTCTGATGGAAGTTTGCATTTAAATGGTGGTATTGGCATCTGTCTTCAAATGAAATTTTGGAAAAATACTGTGAAACTTCTATTTGGAAGCCTAACTTTCCCAGAGTAGCTCATCAGGGTTTGTCCCTGTTCACGGCCTAATGGATCAAAAGTTCAATTTCTGCATAGTCTATTACTTGCATACTCAATAAAATAGGATGCATGAATGGCTTAACTTTTTTTGCCTTTTTTTCCCCCCACTAAATGCAATTTTTCCCCTCAGAGATTACTGAAAATTACTTTTTCAAGTCAGTATGAAGGCTTATCAGTCCAGTGATGTTCAGATCCCATATTAACTGCCTCACATTACTGTGAACAGGAACTGCTGTAGAAACCAATGGACTAAGAATGTAAAGTACATACTGCTGATGTATGTCCCTTCAGTAACCCTTTCCCTCCATAGGTACCTGATAGACTCCTCTTTCACGAACAATTCTATCTTGTTTTAAAAAAAAACATTATATTACAGAACTTAACTAGAACTTTCCTAATGCTTTGGGGCTGCATCAGTCATAACGTGTGTGACTGATGAGCACAGAAAGCAAACACTCCCCACTAAGGAAACATGTAGAAAGACTGCTTTCACAGCATGCTCAAGGGGTATTAAAAAAATTATGTTTCAGCACAAAAGGAAAAGAATTTAGCCTGTGCCTGTCAGATTGCTTTAAATATTTTATTTTGCCTGTCTTCAGAATCAGTGAATCCCAGAAGAAGCCATCCCTTGGGGTCCAGCCCTTCAAGGATATAGCATTCTTCAGTCCCATTGATTTTAGTGGACCTTGAAGGCACTTAATACTTCATAGGCTTAATCCCATGCTGTAGAAAGGTTGCTGCGTGTAGGCTCACCTATTGCAGCAGCCAAGAGATCTAATACCCTTTGGTTTAGCTGACAAAGGAAATACGGGCGAGCTCAAAATAAGAACAAGGAAAAGGTTTTTTAATAAAGAAGTCAGTCTTACATGGGTTAAGTCACCAAGAGATTGTCTACCATCCTATAAAGACTGTACAGGGACTCTACTTTCATTTCCAAAAAAATATTACCGTTCATGAAGACATAATGTGTTGCATGCAGGAGCTGCAAAGTCTTCTGTCTGCAGTACTGGAGTGCATACGGAGATGAGATAGTTCATGGAAGATCCTTTCGCCATTAAGAAATCTAGATTATCTGAACTGAAAAAAAAAAAACCAACCAAACCCAGACATATCGAAAGAACATCACTTTTGAAAACTGAAGTTCTTAAATGCCTCAGTTTTGCTTTCTTACAGTACTGTAAGTTACCTTGTGCGTGTCTGTGTTTTCACCACCACCAGTCACAAGTTCCTTATGTAGGGCATACATAGTTGCTCAATATTTCTTTTTACCATCATCATGCAACAAGTAGTCTCAGACCTTACACAGAAAGGCTTCAAATACTGCAGTGCTTTCTGCACAGTGTGCTTCCTCCTTGGTGTTGCTGCCCTGTCCTTTACCCATCCTGTACAGGCTCCACAGAAGCTAATGAATGCATTTTGTGTCCTTATGAGAGGAAACATCAGCCCTGCTGTAGAGATGAGGAAATGAGGCACGCAGCAGTGAAGGTCATAAGTTTCCATTTATTTTTGTTGCCCAGTTTGAGACACCTAACTGTGGTTTCTCAGAGCTTGGTTTCGTCTTATGCAGGTGGCAAAGGGAAGCGTGTTCCTGATGGGCTCCTGGCAAGCTGTCCCTACAGCCAGGGTGCTGGTCTTGGCTTCTTAGACCCTCTATAAGACCATTGCCTCATGCTCACACTCTACAGCAAAATAGCAGAAAAATGACACAGCACCACTAAAATCGCCTGGCATAGAGTTTGTGGCAGAGCATGACGGGGTCTGCTTACATGGCTACTTCACATGAGTTATAGGCACTCTGGAAGCTTTCACATACTGGGAATTCTTCTCTCTGGTGTGATCTCAGGAAGAGAAAACCAAGTTTCCAGGGAGATGGATATATTTTTGAGTAAAACCACTCTTTATTATAACCCAATCCCTTTGGGTGCCCTGCCCTTTTTTTTTATGTTCATCATAGTATTTAGGCTGGAGAAGAGCCTATTGCTCTTGTATTTTAATTTTCACTATAAATCTTTTAGTATTAATTTCTTATTATAGCTCCATGTTCAACATGTGATATTGTAAACACACTTTCAGATTAGCCTGCTGAATGAAAAAAAAAAAGGTCTGTTTTTAAAAAGTTCCTCGAGACATATTTCCCTAAAGGACTGTGTGACATGTGGTTTGGGGGCGTTACTTCAGTTCAGTTCACTTCCCAAAACATACTAGGATTTTTTTTAACCTTTCACAGAACATACTAACACAAACCCATGTCTTCTCCCCACACTTGTACTGACGCTGACCATTTGCTTATTTGAGAAAGAAGTCACTAGAAGTTGCTACCAGGTTGAAAGGCATTTTTAAACCCAATTTTCCCCAAAAGACAAATGATTACATAGAGCGGATAGACTGAGTCTTCCCTTTAAACCACATAGAGTCAACCTTTACTTGGTAGTCAGTTCCTAACTAATGATCTATAAGTTGGTGGTCTCAGCCAACTGCTTGCAGCTTGCCATTTGTGTTGATGATGTAGGTATTTTGTAAGTGTGAGCAAATTACAGAGTACTGGTATGTCATCAGGAAGGACACTTTCATTGCTCGGCAGAAGGTAGGACAAAGAACAGACACCTAGAAATACCCAAAGATGCTCCAGTGGCAACACTAGGAAGGGGGCTTGGTTCTCCAGGGAGCAACCCTTTTGTGAAGCTCCTGCCTCCAAGCTCACATGAAATCCATGAGCTGCCAGATCATCTGCTGGAACAACAAAATTACTGGGGGAGGAACCAAAAACAAACCAAAGCAAAACCCCCAAATGAACTGTTCTGATCCATTATTGTAGTTCCCATGGTCTTAAGTTTGCCTGCAACAAAAGCACACATATATCAGTTTGATAATGTTAGTTGCAGCCTGGACAAAAATACAAATAAGCAGCACGGAGCGAGACATTGTGTATGCAAAATAAATCAGTGTGCAGAAGCAACAAAATCAAAGACATGCTGCTGACTGACAATAGCTTGCCCTGAAATAAAAAGTAGGTCTGTCTGTGGGCACCAAGGAACATACTTATTACCTTTCTTCCATCCTGCAGAGCTTTTTAGTAGAGCAAATACTGATCTCGCTCAGGCAATTTACATGAGCGGAAGTGTGACAAACGGGGACAGTCCCTACCTTGAAGTAACAGGCCACAGAAGGGAAGTTTAGCAAAAATAGGAACCATTAATAGTCATTCCATCTCACTCTGAGAAGTTCACTGATGTTTAATTAAAGCACTGATATGTTTTCAACTGACCTTATTTTCATACCTGATAATCAGTAAACTCATTATCATTTTTTTAAGCTTGGATTTGAATCTAGCTAATTAGAACTCTGTGGGTCAGCATCTAAGTTAAATAAAGACAAAGAGGAAAAGTCCAAGATCTGCAGATTTTATACCTTCCGTGCGAATGCAAGTGGTCATCAAGTAATGCCTCCAGCAGAAGGCTGAGCTGGCACCAATGGGTGATGTTCTGAGCACCAGCCGTGCAGTGGGGACAGGATGTAGCTGAACCTCCTGCTTTGTCAATCAGGGCATCAAAAATAGCTCAAACATCAGCTTTCTCCAGCTGAACCCTTCGCACCCCTGAGGTGTACCAGGCAGGTCTGGAGAAGAGCAGGGCACAGATTTCATATAGCTTCTCATTGCATCAGCAGTGAGCATGTGAGGAAAAAATGAAAGGACAAGAGGAGCACCAGTTTGCAGCACTGATATTTCCAGGAGGGAAACATGACATTCTCTGTGTTCAGTAGAGTGCCCAGCTGCTCCTGGGACAGGCCCCATCCCATCTTCACTTCCAGCAGTCAGAATCACCAATGGTTTAAATGCTGGGGAGGAAACAATTATAATACTTAGCACCTGGCTTGTACTTTGTGCATTGACAGCACTGCACAACCATCAGCTAATGAACTGAACGAGGTGTTCAATTACGCAGTGATTGTTAACGCTCAGTTAAAACCTACAAAACTGAGCACCAAATGGTAGAGCTGCAATTTCAGCTGTCGGCTTGTAGGCACTTCCTTCGTAATCGTGGATGGTGCTTAGCAATACTTAAAACAAACTATTTCTCCTCTTCCTCCAGCTTTTCCTGATGTTTGTGTGTAATGGCCTGTTCTTAAATGAGCCTCTCCCTTTCTGGGAGCTTGTAAATCTTATGTTGTAAGACTCTGGGTATATGTGAGGTATGGTAGGCAGGCTTTTGTTTTTCTTAGGAGAAGGCTGTGTTGCAAGGGTTTGGCAAACCCACGATCCACACACACAAAGTCCAGTCTGTAAAGTAACTAAAACATTCTGCAAACCCTTTATATCTGACATAATTGAAACCTGACCAAGTCTGGAGTTTCTTTATGATTTAGAATTTGACAAAACCTTCAGCAGCTCTTTGATACATGCAGACATGCAGACACATGATTATAATAGCCACATGATCAGCTGCAAAACTAATAGCTGAAACATGTGATAAATTGCATTTTTTCTTCACCTTTAGCTGCTTCACCCATATGTTGTCCATCTCCTTTGCCCTGCACGCAGTGATCCATTGCCATGGGGCTACCTTTCCCATGCTGCTTCTCCCCACAAGAGCTGCTTTGTGCCTTTCAATAGCCAGCCATAAATCTGCTTCTTCCTTTTTATCCTGGCAGCATGACAGGAGTGCTCCATCCCCAAAGGCAGAAAATTCCCATTGCTGAAGATTCCTTCCCCACCAATTCCCTCTGTGCCACAAATGCTCCCAGCACCAAGCTTTTATTTCATTGCATGTGCACAGCAGGCAGGGCTGTCCCCTTCGTGACGGCTTTAGCAAGTACATGGGACCCCAAGGACTTCCTCAGCAAGAGGGATTTGGCAGTTCCCAGGGCTACCTAAACCCTCCCCACATTGTCACAGGGTGGAGGGGCAGGCTGTGCATATGATTCATCATGAGTTTGCAGAGACAAATTAACTAACGTGCTTTCTCCAGATACTGCTGTTTAGAGAATCTCACACTTCTGTGACTGCAAACATCATTTTATCCTCAATTTTATTACCTTAGATGATGAAACTGTTCAGAAGTGCAGCTTGCTGTTATTTCCTTCTCCTAATCCACTTTGCACAGAACTGACAACATTTTCCCCTCTTTTTTCCTTTTATGGAGCACCCGGAGTACAAGGTCATTGGGGTAGCATGCTGTTGTCTGTATGTGAAGAGGCTTTCTGATGACTTAAAAAGCAAGATAAGCTGCCTGATGTTACAAAGGTTAACAAGGGGCTTCACATCTGGGTGAACAGAGCTCACAAGAAGAGGTTTGATGCCTCCAGCCATCACAGCAGCAGCGTTTCGCTGCTACCAGCAGTGCGGGGACTCTTACCTATCTCGTATTAAACGACCTTATTCACATCAGCTATTGCATTTCATCATGCACGTGTCTGGTCTTTCTTTCTGGACACAGCGTGGGATTTGTCAGATGTTTCTTCAGCAATTTTCCTCAAGGGACTGAGAAATTTTACAGTCATGGAAAGGGAAAGCAGTAGGAGCTGCCAGGTTAAAAAAAGAAAATAATTCTTTCCCAATTTGAACTACCAAATTTGATGGCAGATGTAACAAAGGACAAGTACCCTCTGGCTTGCAGAGAGGCATTAGCAATGTTTATGTATCCCTAATTCTGCAGACTCCGAAGACACGCAGTGCTGCAGTCTCACTGAGATATCTGCATGCACCAGAGCCCTGCAAGACTTCAAAATATTCTTGCTGTAGTGAAGTGTTTATGGCACTTGGAAGAAGGAAGAGAGACACAAAATTCCAGGGGCCTAATCCTGTCCCTGCTAGAGAATTACAGTGTGACTTTGGGCAACACATTTGCCTTGTTTTTCTATTTGTGTTCAGCCTGTGTGACTGTAAAACGAGTGCCACAGGACTTACCTGTCTTCCGGATGAGCTGGCAGGGATGATGAATTCATCCCCAAGCTTTGCAGCTGCCTGGCAGTCCCTGGTCCCCTTCGTGCTGCCCTTGGAGCAAACCCCTGGAGCCCCAGCCCAGCACATAGTCAGTACTGTCCCATGGTACTGCAGTCCTCATGTCCAGCTCCCTCCAGCCCCAGGCAATCACAGCGGTTCATTTGCTCCCCAAGGTTAGGTTTCCTTCCTATACCAGTAGTGCGGCTTTCCACACACACCTTGCACCAGGTTTTCCACACCAAGTCATACCAGACAACGATACCACTCACTGATCATAGAAAGCTGCAAAGTGCACAATGCTTTGCCTACTGCTATGCATACATGGCAGAGATTATAAATATAACCCTGCAAAATCATTCATTAATTAGTTGAAATTTTATTAATATAATAATGGAAGTGATTTATTTTTTTCTTCTTTTGGCTGAGGGAATAAGCAAGTACTCTTACAAGGGTCTTTTACAGAACAAAGCAGGGGAGACGGTGCTTTTAATGAAACGTGTATAATTCTAAAATGCTCTACGGGTGCATATGGCAGCTAATAAACAAAGATGAAAATCTGTCTGATCAGCAAGTTTATGACTAGCTACTAATTAGGTGTATCTCATTTAGGAAAACCCACTTGTCTGCCTGAGTTTTGTTTGGGGGAACAGGATGGAGACAAGGAGAAGGAGGCAGCTGTGCTGGGGGAGCTGCAAGAGTGATGAGACAAAGCAAGTTTGAAGCAAACCTCTCTCATCCTCTATCCCAGACTTGAAGGCCAAACCCATTAGCATCCACTCCATTAAACTCTGTTTTTTAACCTATCCCTTATCTATCCTGGAGTTGTCTCAATGTATGTCAGTGCAGTACAGGAAGAAGTCTCCATCACAGACAGTTGTGTGACCAGAGACCAGCTGGGCTTCCTATTGCAAACTGTGGGGCCAAGATCCAACCTGCTCCATGGGTAAGGCACCAACATGTGTTTAACACACGGCTGGAGCAGTTGTAAGGAAAGCAGCCCTAACCCTTGGCAGTTGTGAACAGAAAGAGCACAGTGCAGGTTCCAACCACGGTATAAAGTAGTCTTTAAAAAAAAAAAAAAAGTGGTCTGTGTAAAAGAGACTTTCTTGGCTATGATCATTAGAACAAATGGAAGCAAAGAGATAAATAATGAAGTAACCCAAGCAAGTCAGACAACATAGCCTGTCTCACATTCATTTCAATCTGAAGTTTGTTTTGGCTGATGCATCTGAGTCTGAGTGAGTTTTCCTGATTGATGGATGAGAGCTCACATCCAGGTATTATTATTTTCTTCCTCTTTTTATACTCAAAGAATTTTAGAAGGCATAGTTTTGGAAATACCTATTGTCTGAGCCCCAAAATATATAGGTAGTTTCTAAATTGATTTCTGTAGAGAGATGTTATTTCTATTTCATTTCACTTGAGAAGTTACCTATTCAGTTATCTTTATGAGTGTGACAAACAACAGTAAAATATCATGGCAAAATAAAAAAAAAAACAAAAGAGCTGATGACAACTTTATACCTAGACAAACAGATAAAAATAAAGGCATGCACTTTCTCTTATATACCAAATTCTGCATGAGACATCAGATTCTCAGTCCATGCTGAACACTGCAGCAGCAACCTAGAGACGCATCTTCTATTTGCTTAGCACATAAATAATCCCCATCAGAGTATCCCCTCACATGCCTATGGTTAAGAACATGCTGAAGTTAGCTTTGCTGTGCAAGGTTAGCACAGATTTTGCAGTTCTGCAGCCTCACCCTGTGAAATCTGGAAGCCTGGAAGGCTTGACAGGGTGAAATGAGATTCCAGCATGCAAGGTCTCTGCTCCAAAGCCTCTGATGCCAACAGGGTGCACAGCACAGCCGTGGGTCTGGAGGCACTGCACCCAGCCTGCAGGCCCTTGCTACAGCTGGGAGAGTGGCAGAGCCCCAGTGGTGGCCCTGATAAAGACGTAAGTGTGAATAAATTAAATAGATAAGCACTCATTAAGTACTACATGGTCTGTGTGGCCAAAAGGGGACAGTGCTGGGAGCTAATGCATGATGCTTTTGCTGTGATGAGCAGCAATACCCAGCCTGGCTTCTGCTGGGGATGGAGGAGTGGCTGGCAGCACCCCCACCTAAAGGATGGGGACTGGGTTTAGATGCCATACTTGGGCATCTTCCAGCCCCACTACAAAAGACACCTGGTTTAGAGAGGGCTGTGGATTGCTTCCCCTGTCAGCAAAGGGGCAGGAAGGCATTCCTGGAGGTGACTTGACTGAATTCCTGCCAAAAGGATTACGCTAATGCGGCTGGGATTGCATGGTGCTATTAATGGTGCGGTAGAGTTTGTAGAGCTTTGTGCAGGAGTCTTTTATTTATTATTTAATTCTAAATAAACAAAATAAATAAATCATATCACTTATGCACTAGGCTGGTAAGTGAAATGGAAAAGCAAAGATGGATGGATAATGTCACATTTTGGCCTAATAGCTGTACAGTTTCATATTGTTTACGCTGTTTGATGTTTAGCTGTGCCTGCATCAGAATATTAAAAACATTTTTAAAAACTCAGTAATTAAACCTGGATTTCATTATTATTCAGAGCATACAAATTCACAGGGTGGCTGTATTAAACATGATACAAATATCATACCGTGTGTAACTGTACTCACACTAATTGCACATTCTGGCACACATTATGGGGTAATGATGCTTGAAGTTACCAAACAGTTCAAAGATCAAAGGCCAGGCAGTCAAAGATTTTAAAATAAAGATCCTGATTTGTGAATTTATGATAATGTGCTGAATTTGACCTCTTCCCCTCATATAAATGACTATATATAATTATATAATTATATCATAATTAGCCTGTAGTCCCACAGCAATTACAGAGTTATTCCATGGGTATCTAAGCCCTGATAAGGATGGCGATACCTGGCTTGTTCCCCTGCCTCCTGCTCTACATCTATAACTTTCTATTGTCAGTTATAAACATGAAAATACCTTCTGCTATGGATTTCACCCAGGCTAGACTTTTACCTCCGATTGCTGGCTCTGTTTAATTGGTAGTTTGCAGATACAGAAACTCAGAGGAATATTATTCAGTCGCCTTCAAAGAGCTGGAAGCCAGGAGGGGCTGGTGGGGCACCCAAGAAGCCTTTCAGAAGACTGAAATGGGAAGGCAGTGTTTTTATCACCTTCCTCATTCAGGAAAAGAGAGAGAGAGCAAGAAAGAGCAAGGCAGCCTGACCAGAAGCTGAAAGGAGATGATTATGTGGTTATCCAGAGGGATTCTTTCTATTACTTGAAAAATCAGAGTGCAGATTTAGAGAGACAGGTTGATGTGCTCAGGAAGATCAATGAATATGAGAGGTTCATTGGTGGCATATGCTTGGGTTTAGATGTAAGTGGCAGCTTCAGAGGTGGTGACAGCAGAAAGGAAGGAAAAAGATGGTCAGTGGCAAGCCCTGGGCTCTGCATTCAGAAACAGAGTACCTTTCCTAGTGAGAAGGAGCAGCACCAAGGCCTTGAAGGAGGAACTCTGGGTAAGATGTCAATTTCAAGAAAATCACTGGAAACAAGCACACCTGAGGGAAACTCTGGTGAAGCTTAAAATGTTCTGGAAGTGGGAAATGCTGAGGAAGGGGCTCAGTGGTGCCCTCAGAAGCATTTGCAAAATGCAAACAAAAACCTTACAGCTTTCTGAGGGGCAAGAGATTTTTCAAGTCTGAATGTTTGCTCACATGGTTCTTTCATTAAGCTGTCTTGGAAACACTTGTCATGAATAGTTCTAAGATGCTCTTCTGTTCTTTGCAACTCCTTCATTTACCTTGGTCTGCAATCATTTCAACACACTCATCCAGCCCATTGTCAGGCAGCAAAAGCTTGATCCCATTCTTCAGCAGAAAAGACTGTTCATCTATCATGCATTGATAGAGTGTGCTGCTGAAGATAGAAGGACTAGAAATATTTTTGTTGGCACAGACAAAGACACTTTGAGAGAAAGTGAGTTAGGGGCAATAAAGATAGCCAGGAACTCTGGAGCACCAACCTCCAGATGCATTCAGGGTCATCAGGGAAAGTAAATCAAATATGTTAACATAGATCTGGGGCCAAGAACTAATTTTAAGGAGGAGTGGAAGATATTCTTGCTAGTTCAGTGATCATTTTAAAGCAACTTAAGCAGTTTGTAACATTATGGCGCTTTTTGCTTGCTTGTTTCACCGACTGTCTTTTGCAGAGGCATTCAGATTTCTAGAATATGAAAACTAATTTTCCTAATGGTTAGTGGAGTATAGTTTCTGTCTCTGTCTTATATCTTAATAAGCCGTGACTGTGTGCAATGATATAAGTAAGGCACACACTTCAAGTCAGTTTGCAAATAAATTTTGTGTTATCCACCAATATGATTCCAGAAAGTTAACTGTGACTGCAGATTTAACTATGAATGGGTTGTTTTAGGAGTTCTGTAGGAGATACATTTTTATGTATTTTATTATCAAGTACACAAACACTAATGGATGCTCCAAAGCAAATTGGAGCAGATTCAGTAGTAAGCGTCTGACCTGACCCCTGCTTATTCCAAGTTCTTTGCCTTTGTTGCCTTGTTGCGGTTGCATTAATTTTCAGGTTCTTCTTGGCTTAAATATGGAGGACTCTTTGGAAAACTGCAAAAATAAATATATTTTATTTTCATAACCATGAGATACACATGTAACGTGTCAAAATGAAAAGTATATGTGACAAAAAATATATAAAATTCTATGCTAAATCAAATATATGAAAAATAATTAATCAGACAAGCAGGAATCCAATTAAAATATTATTGTGAAAAAAAATGGAACCAAAGAGTGCAGAGGTGAATTTATATATCTATTTTGTTTCTTGTCTTACCAGAAGAAAAAATTTTGCTGTGAATTCACACAGAGCATAATGATGGTGGGGCAGAGGAGAAAGCAGTAGAAGAAGCCATGGTTAGGTCCAGAATCACAGTCCAAGTGATTCAGCAGTATTCGATTTCAGAGTATTCAAATGTAGACTCTGGGTTGGGGGGGGACGACACCAAAAGCATTTTAAAGCAAATCATTTATTAAAGTGTCTATGCATATAAGGATATATGTGTATGAGAGAGATATATGTATATATAAACACATATTTGTACATGTATATCCATATATTCATGGGAGCATACCTGTGAATGTAGATCTGCACAAAAGGTGACATTAACCTCACATTCCGGTGTAATGACATCCGTGTGTACAACTATTCTGCAATGAGACAGTACTTGAGCATCATAAACTGCAAAGAGTTCAAAAGCCAGGGAGCTGATATAAAAATTAGTAAATTAAGACTAATTAGGTTATTCAGACGGAACTATTGCATTTCATTCAAAGTGCAGCAAACATATGGATTAATGAGCCAATAAGACCACTGAGGAAAAGACTGTGGCTTGTGCTCTGGAAAAAAATAATTCTTTAATTTTTTTTTGTAATTTCTACTTGTTCATGGACAAGAAACAAATATTTATATGACTAGCTGACCAACTGGCTGGTATGAGTTTGAAGTGTGGTTCAACTGATCATCATTGATGAGTTTTTCACTTTGTTCTTTATTTATTTTGAAGACAAATCGTGGTGGTTATTTTATTTGTTTTTTAAAGTCTGACCACTTTAAGTTCTCCATACGCAATTTACACAATGAAATAATTAGCCATGTAAAGACTTATTACAAATCCTAAGACCTACTGCGCAATCCCTATGGCATGCCTCACAGTCCAGTGGTGCATAAGTTCTGGGTAAGCATGGTCAGTGCCCTCCATGGCCTGTGCAGGGCTTAAGTGTGAGTGCCTATTTGTGCCATGACATTTTTAGATCAGGTTTTGGGGACTTAAGCTGATTCAGTAGTCCAAAAACAGGGCACCCTCCTGATTTCAGATTCTGGGGTATTTTTTTCAAGCCAGTATAAAGCAGATGCAGCAAGGCAATAATTCATATAAAGCTTTAGTAGCTCCCAAGAACATTCAGGAATGAGGTCAGAGATGTGATGGTTTAAACAACAGCTTTACCCATACACCTTACTCTGGGAAATGCTTCTGTAAAGGCACAGATAGGACTGCTGCTGTACCTCAGACACACTTGGTCACAGCCTGATGTACTTGGGCTCTCCATGAAGAGGATTTGCCCTGGAAATCACCTGTCATGACTTATAGAAAGGCACAATGTACTCAGCTGAGGCCCTCTTTCAGATTATGGACAGATAGGATTTAGTGCAGAGTTGTGCAAATGAAGGGGACAAATCCAGGATAACTGTGAGCTGGGTAGGATGGTATAGAGGTGCTGGAAAAGAGAGAAAAAAAAGTTGTTCTGTGGTTCATCTGCCATGGTGTGGTTATGCTCTCACAAGTGTAAAAATGTTAGGGAGGAGACAGCAAACTGACATTTGCAGGCATTTATGTGCAATGAAGTGGCTGCAGAACAGGCCTCTTTTGTTTGCCAGCACAACCCAAAAGCCACAAGCACAGAGGAGAAGGCAGAAAATGCAGGTCTCTCAGCATTGCCTGTATTTACACAAAGAAATTTCACTTCACTTAAAGCTTGCTTGGGAATACATGAGAAGGGGTAGTTCTTCAGCAAAGCATGCTGTCTCAGCCTTATATAAATACCCGTAGAATTGCTCAAATAGTTCATTAGTACCTTATGAGTTTCTGTGCTTGCATTCTTCACTAGCTCTAATTGCAAGGATGTTGATTTGTACTGCATCCGACCAGAGCTGGATAACAGATTCTCTGCTCTATTGCCCCATTAAATGAGGTGTTACTGTATTTGACTCAAGCTGAAAAGGATCCCTTCCCATTTAGTAAAGAGACCAGCTAGGGCTGACCTAGCTGGGGACAGATTTCCTTCCAAATCTCAAGAAGTCCTCCTGAATATGAGATGTTAATTGTGGCAGGAATTAAGGATTAACCAGTCATGGCTTCAGGTTACTATTGGGAACTGAAATCAGGATTACAAAGGAAACTGGGCCATGCCCTCACAATGCTATTACCCCAGTTCTTGAATCTAAAAAACCTTAGAAACTCATCCTTGGTGACCAATAAAAACTAGTCTAAATTGTGCTTACTGAGGCCTGAGGAAAAGAGTCATAATTGTGCAGCCATAGTTTGGACACCTTTCAAAGCAGAAGATAACATCAAGGACAAGAGAGTGAAATTTGGCCCCTGATTTATACCCTCTGCAATCTTAGTAAGTGTCAGAGCTCTAGCATTGGCTGTACAGCAGGCCACAACCTCATCTCCTGCCCAGGAGAGACAAACCCCACACCAGAGGACAGCCACTTGTGCCTGGAGTCACTGCAAGAAAAGCAAATATGGTGCAAAGCATTTCCCCTTGGGCAATGAGACAGCCAGATGAAGTCCTTGTGGAGTTCAGCCTCAAACCTGGGTTAATTGTTAACCCAATTCAAGGCTGCATCCCCTGCAGACAGGTACAAGGCTGTATTCTGCTCCCAGGGGGTGAAATCCAGCTCTACATCTCCCACAGCATCTACTGAAGGGCTCAGTGTTAGGGTGACGTCCCCATTCTAGTTCCTGGGGGGGAAAGACGCTCAGATGGGCTAAACATTGATGATGTTGTGAACCCCCACATCTGACCACAGAATACAAAGCCAGAGAGATAAATGGGAAGAAAAAGAAATCCTGTGGTTGAAATTTATGACAAGGTAACACATAATTAATAACCAATTAAAGCCAAGATTTATCGGGAGCTAAATTACATTTGTATTACAAATAGAACTAGAATATACTGTTAAAGAACAAAAGCAAAATATCTTAGCATTTAATATTGTAAAAGAAAAGTAATCTAATGGACCCTAAATGTTAATGGGTGTAAAGATTTACGCTTTAATTGCATTTTTAAGTCATCTTATTTTACGGTTCTCTTTTTTTCTGTGTACATAGAAATCAGCAACGCGCTGCAACATTATACTTAGTAGTGGTAAGAGCAACTTAAGGAAACCTGTTATTATAGTCAAGATCAGTTTATTACTTATAAATCCTCAGAAACATTTAAATTGAAATGAGCAGTGGACTTTCACTGACCTTGGCCGTATGTATGTGAGACCTTCATAGCAAATTAAGCTGGTGAAAAGTGTGTATGTGGGAAGCAGAGAAGGGAGGGAGTGGTAACAAGACAATTTCTATTTGTAAAGCCAACAAATAAATCATATTAGATTTAAGGATTTGCTTCATGGCAGGGGAAAAAAATCTAGCAAAAGATGAAACATAAAATTACCTCTGATAAAATTATCAAATAATAATATTGTATTTGTTAACTTTTTATCAGCTATAATCCAACTTTGGGATGATATCCGAGGTGGGCGTTTTAGGACCTGCTTTCATAGCATATTGAAATGTTACAAACTTCCCAGAAACTGATTCCTGCGCTCATAAAATTTCTCTTCCAGTTTGTGTTGCCACTTCAAGAGTTACAGTTATAGATGAATCTAACTTATATTACATTTGAAAAAAGAAATGTGCGGTAAAAGTAATTAAAGCATGTTGGTTCATGAATAATATACTATTTTACTACTATTTGCAGAGTATAATGAGACAAGCTACTAAATTGACAATGAATGCTCTATTATGCGATTGCCAACTGTTTTATAAGATATTGAACAGATTCATTTATTCTATCATCGTGTGCATTATCAAGCTATTGCTTTTTAATAAATTAATTTCTCCTGTGTCTCCAGAGCCTTACTTTGAAATCTGGCTGAAGGCATAAATGAAATTAATTCTGCGGTCTGAGTTTAACTACCAGCGCTGGGTGACTTACAAATACTGCATCGCAGTTGGCAGCTGCTGCACAAGGGGATTTCTATTGCGTGGCCACAGCAGCAGAGCGCTGGCCCCAGCAGAGGGGCTTGGTTGCAATGGGAAGGGATGCCTTTTAATAGCCAGCTGACAGAAACAGTCGCCCCTGCAGGGTAGGGCTCTCTGACAGCTCTTGTTTATCAGGGGCTCTCTTTGCCAGCCATCCCCCTTCCCCTGCCCTTCACCCCCACCCACTAACAGACATAAATTGACCCTTTAATTGTTCAGCAGCCTAAACCTGGTGACACCATTCATTGACTGTAAAGCAGCACTTAATCCCTGGTTGGGTGATAGTGTCATTAGGAAAGTAATGTGATTGCAGGGAAGAATCTCCCATCTCGACTGCGGCTGTGTTGAAGGAGAGGATTATCCCTGAGCCCTCGGCTGGGGCTGCAACAACATGTAACGTCCATGATGCCCGATGCTGCAGAGCTATTTCGCTCCATGGTAAACAACTTCTAATTGCTGCTGTTGACAGGACTCACCGTGTATAACTAACCCTGCTGCAATGTTATTATTTCTGAAGGGAGCCTTTCTCCATATTTTTAACAATAAGTCTGACAGGTGTCATATTAAAAACAGGGCTTAATTCTAATGCAACTATTCCCACCCGCCTTTTCCTTTTCATTTTTGTGCCTCTGTAATGCATGAATTTCTCCTGCTCATAAAGATTAAAGGAACAGCTTTGCTGGAAGGAAAATACTTCTGGTTTGTTTGTAGTCCAGGTACATTCGAGATGGTCTCCTTTTCTCATCTCTTCTCCAGCCACGCTGGCTCAGTGCTGGGAGGGAAAGAGAGGGAGAGAAATAAAGCCTTCCCTCGGATGAGAGGTAATTCAGGATCCATTGAAGTGAAATTTCAGACTTCTTTTGAACTGTGACCCACGGCCGCCGCCCGGGCGCTCCGTGGGCTGCGCAGCCTGTGATGCATTGCTGACTGCTGTCCACCAGAGACCAAGCCCAGGCCAACAGTTCACTTACAAGTTTACACTGGATTTAAGTCAAAATGCTAAAATGCTGGTGTTCAATCACTGCTAACTGTGTGCTCGGCAGACAGCTCCCAGCAGACTCGGTGCTTGTAAAATCCAATACGCCACATAAAGTAAGGGTTTATGGAGGTGCAGCGGGTTTAGAAGATATTTTTTTTTTCTCCTCTTTCCCCCCTGCTTAGTTTCTTGTGATGCTGCCTTTCAGGTGTTGGGACAGCTTCAAGCTGCATCCTACATATAGACCAGGCAGCAGCACAAAGCACAGAGGGCTGCTTACAGAAAGGCAGTACCCATCTCCAAAACCTTCCCCATGTCTTCTGCCCTTTCTCTCAGGCTGCCTGCAAAAGGCAAAGTCCATTTTAAGGCCATTAGTTACATGTTGATGGGATGATCAGAGTCGGGACCGGCGTGGCTTCCATGCCCTTGCTGTCTTTCTCCTCCTTTTGCAAAGAGCTGACACATTTCACGCCCACAAGCAACACACGCGTTTCTCAATCCCCTCTAAGAACATTACAGAGCTGCTCAAACTGCCACTGTTAAAGGCTAACGCCACCTCAAGGGAAAGGGTGCCTGCTTCGCCCAGAGGGATCACAGAAATTCAATGTACAAAGCCCCTAATTTAGACTGTGCTCACATATCTATAGACACTACACCAAACCCGCTTCAGGTTTCCATATGAACAATGTGCACGGTGCAGACTTCAGTCCCAAAGCACTGGGCTTTTATAACAGATCTTTCAAAAGAGTGAAGATAACCAGCCAAAATAATCTCACTGGGTATTTGGTGATCTGTTCTGTACCCCTTTAGGGTAGATGATTTTCCGGGGCTCAAAAAAACCCATATTATTTCTTCCTCTTTTTTTTTTTTTTTTGCATAAGCAACTGCCCAGCAAATTGATAAGAGCCCTTTTTAATTAGATAGTGAAGTTGTATGGGTAATGTTCCATATAAAAGGCCTATAAACCACAGTAGAATTAATAAAATGACTGCTTCTCATTTAATTCAGGTCGGCAAAAGGAATCCGTATGTCTTGCTTTGGTCTGTTTGTAGTACTTCTCTTCACCACCCAGCCATGAATTGATTAAAATCACATTCCTCACTTAAAACTGGAGCCTAGTTGTTAGGAGATACTGGATAGTAATTAAGGTCTGTGCACAGACACATGAACCCCCATAAAAAAAAAATACCAAAAGGAATCACTGTGCATCACTTGGATTATATGCAAACACAGCTCATGTTGACAGCTACCTCTGGATGACTCCATCAGTACACACTTTATCTCCAGCTGTCCAAGTAATTTTCCCAGGATTTCGTCCCTCTTTTTCACTCCTCTCCACACAGATGGATTAGAGCAACAAACGGTTTACATGCTGCACATCATTAGCTATCCTCCCTCACTACCCAGCAGATAACAACTGGGCTCTATCATCAGGACATTCATAACACCTTGACACTTTTACAACTATGCTGTTCTCTGCCAGAGCAATCTTCTCTTTTAAAGCATGAAGCTAATTCACGAAACACCCATTGGAAAGTACTCTGCAAACGCAACAGAGGTGGGGGAGAGAAGAAAAAGCACAGCCCAGCAACTAGTAAATAACATAGTTAGCACTGAAAAAAAATAAAAATCAAGAGAAAAGCAGCATATTCTTTCTCTCTACAATATGTCTATATTTTTCCCATTGCCTTCATCCCACAGTAGAGTATATCAGCATCTGTGTGCCATATTTCAATGCTTCCATCACTGTCATCTTCAGTGCCTGGCATCAGCATGGGTCTCTGTGGATGCAGGCTGAGGCAGGCAGACACACTGGCTATGAAGGCCCTTGTTTGCAAGCTGTGCTCTTGGCAGTGGCTTGGCTGCTTCTCCTGGGGATGGATTTCTCTAAGGAATTGCTCAAATTTGCTTCTCAAAGGGATTGCTTCAGGGATTTGGTCAGTAGTGTGTTTACTGTTGGGTATTACCAACAGTTTTCCTAAACTGCCTCCAGGCTCAGGACATTCTGACTCTAAAAGATTTGTTAATAAAACAATGTGTTCCCTGCAAAGGTTGGGATCCTGCTTCAGAGACCATAGACATGGGCTTACATTTAGAATAAAACAGAATCCTTCATCAATGACTGTGGGTGGAAATACATTTTAGCAGCATTTTCCAAGCTTCTCAGCATGCCCCCGTGCAGCCCCAACCATACATTTTAATGTATAGTACATGCTTGTTTAAAAAAGAAATACATAAGGAGAAAGAGTAATTACCGTAGCTTAAATTCAGCCTGATAAGGGCTTGCACAGTCTGAGCAGCTGTTCCACTGCCATTCAGATTATGAAAATATAATCCTAGAGAACCTTGTCAAGATAAATATAGAGCACGAAATGTATAGGCAATTTTTCCCCAGCCACATATAATGATCAATTCCAAAGCCACAAGTGATACCAAAGGACAAAATAAGATCTGTCTAGACTTTCTCACTTACAAGATATTGATCATTCCAATGGTAAACTGGTTAGTATAAGAGTGTTTGGCTTGAAAGGTCATGAGCTTAACACCTGACAAGGAGTTATTCAACCTTGATATAAGTCAAATTATTGCTGCGTTGCTGGAAAGACTTTCTCTAATAAAAATCCCTACCTGGCCTGAGAATATCTGAAATTTGTCTTCCAGATGTCAAAAGAAAAAGGGGGAGTGAAAGAAGAAGTCAAGACTTAGTATGGGTTTGTGCTGGTTCACCCTATCTATAATTTGGAAGTAGAGGTCCCAGCAGACCTTTCTGGGCAGACCATGGCAACATCTGCTGCATGGACAGCAGAAGAAGCTGACACTGATTGAAATGGCACCTCCACTCCCCTGAGATCTTCTGGTGGCTTTTCATTTCCAACAAAGGGGTTTGACTGCTCACCTACAGATCACTTGCAGATCCAGGGCATCTATATATGAGCAAAAAACAACCACTATTAACCTGGGACATGTCGATACTGGAAGGAAAGCAGAAGGGAGAGGCTACCCTTCAGCATGTGGGTGGGAAATGCTCTGCAGCCTTGACCTCCAATGCCTCCCCTTCAGAAAGTGCTGTGAGGTTTGAGCAGTGCAACAGAGACATAGTCCATACCCAGCCGCCTCCTTTTTTATGCGGATAACTTGTGAGTGCTTATTAGGACTATTAGGAGCTTGATGTAAATTTGCTGGATCTTCTCCAGGCACTAAAAATACCTGATCTATTTTGCTTTATTCAGTTCTTTTTGTTTTGCTGATATGATACTAGTTAAGGTTAATGGGGTTTGCTTTAATATTAGACACAGGAACACTTAACTACCTTTAATGAACACTGGAGTCAATGTATTGTGGAGAAATTCACACAGACATTGCCTCAGGTAAATCAACCGTAAAAATGTAAGCCACTCTGATAAATAAATCTGACCAGCTGTAAATGTGCCAAATTTTACACCAAAATATATTTGAAAGCCAATGACTTAAACACATCCAGGATATTAAAATGGAGGGTTTGGAGTCTGTTTCTTTTCAGCTGCTTTTCCTTTTTAGTGTCCCCTGCACATCCCTCCTGTGCTGAAATCAAGCTGAGAGTGCAAGAAAAATTATTTTCACAAGTGTTCCTAATAGAAGTAAATGTTCTGCAGCTTTGTGCCATTTATTCAGAGTGAAAATGGTAAAAACCAGGAATAAAACAAAAAAGCACCAATCCTTTTTTATGCTGGCTATCTCAACATAGCTGAGTGAAAGACAAAGAAGATGACAGAGAGAGAGGGAAAGTGGAGGGAAAGAAAGAGAGAGAAAGACAAAGAAAGAATGAGATAGAGTGAAAGAGAAAGAAAGAAAGAGAAAGTAATTTTATCTGAGTTGGAGAAAACTGTGACAGTGAATTTCTAGGCAGGGTAATGTACTAGTGACAATAACTATTTATGAACCAGAATAGGAACCAGAGGAACCTGACCAACTCAGTGAAGCTAAGGGGGTTAGCTTGCTTCATACTAAGAAAAACTATGTTAATGTTAAGAATGCTTTTACCTCATAACACTGAAACAGTGAGATGTGTAAGGAGGAAAAACACCTCCCAGATATTCTTTGAAGGAAGGCAGGCAATCTCTTTAAGTACTGAGTTCTCATAAAAGCATGCAATATTTCAGCAATAAGGAATGACAGGGTGTTCATTATTGGTTATTAATGTTTGCCTAAATGGAGCATAAGGCCCAGGCCTTTGGGGGAGTGCAGAGCTCACAGTGTTGCTTAATTACCACCTCTGCTTAACCCAGCAACACCAAGCTCTGATTCAAAGCTATGCTATTGTATACTGGATGTATGTAAGTATGGATGTACATAAGAGTAACTCTGTTTGGCTGTGAAAAAAGAAAAATAATGCATTTGTGAAGGCTGTTGCACAGGTGCCAGAAGTTAATCAGTTTTTCTTCCCAGACGAACCCCAGACAATTCAGGGAATTTGACTGTAAGCATCTCCTCAACTTGGAAACACTTTAACCATGCAACTAGCTTTCACACATTACGCTATACCAGCATCTGGTCCATGCAGCACAGACTGGACAGAACTTCTAGGAGACTTGAAAAGAGGTGGTGCTCTTTGTGAAACAGACCTTTTATTTTAGTCCACCAAATGTTTCAGCACAGGAGCATTAGGATATTCTGGCGTTGGGGAATGGAGTTTCTGCAGATAATAGAGGAAGACAAATGAGCATGATTATTTACTGAAGGCTGCTGCTACACATGCGATGCAGCAGGTGTAAAGTACGTCATATATGCTTTAGTGCAGCTTTAGGAAAGACAGTGGCATCAGGAAAGGAAGTGGTCAAATAGTGAGTGGCTGAGGCTGCGCTTGGGCAGAAGCTTGAAGGATGCCAAGGGCTTTAGGAAAAAGCCTTCATTTTCTCTGTTTAAAGGCACGTTAGCTAATTCACTGTAGATCTGAGTGAAGTGACTCCCAGGTTTCCCTTGTCCATTGAGAAGAAATTTAACTTCACAGACTGAGTCTTAACTTAGAGATATTTCAACCTTTATGTGCAGAGAATACAGAACACCACCTACCTGTGAGGAACTTACACTAAATTAGAATTAGCTGTAAACCCAAAACCATAAAGTCAAACCAAATTGTATATGTTACTGTAAGGTACAGATCTCTTACTCAACAGCATCATAATTCCTCACGTAAGGGTGGTGGGGTTTTTGATGGGAGGATGCTACAGCTACTTCTTCCAGGTGAACGCGTGCTTTGACTTTTTTCAGCTACTAAACAAATGATTTCAGACAAAAAAAAAAAAAATCATGGAAGGCAAACTGTTTGCAGTAAGTTGTATGTAATAAGGGGATCAAATAAGCTTCTATTAACAATGTGTCCTATTTATTTGTTTATATTCTGTCTACAGAAAATGTGATGCTGAAATGGGGATGACTTATGACAACCTTCTGGAATGAAGACAGCTACAAAGCACAAAATACAAAAAATGAACTCAGAACTCAGAAAGAAACAAGAAAAAAAACAGCGTTTTCTTGGCATCAACAAGAAGCTCTTTATTTTTCCTCAAGTTTTCTTTTCTAAAAAAAAAAAAAAATTTGGAATTAAGACTTTGCAGAAATGAGACAAACTTTCTCTTTAGATTACAATATTCAAGCATGTTGTTTTATTGAATTTAAATTGTTAGAAAAAAGATATTTGGAAGGGGATACTGTATCAGCAGAACTGAGAAACTGTGAACTTTCAAAGAAAAAACCCAACTCCTTAAAACTGTGAACTGAGAAATGGATGGAAATACCATTTAAACCCCTGATTACACTCTGTGTGTTCTTAAGGAGACATCCTCATCTTTGCTAACTCTACAGTATTTAGGGAATGGTTTACAACATATGTTTTTAGTATAATCTTTTAGGAAAACAAAACCCAGAAAGATTTAATTAGCTGTGACTTTACCATTTTTGTTCAGATGTCTCCTTGCACCTTCTTTTTCCTGACAGTGCAGATGTATTTGCAGCCAGCAGTCAAGAGCACGAAAGATTTCTTTCCTTAATAATCTTTTCATTTGACACACCCAGTAAAATCCTTGTAGGCAAAAAGAATCAACAGAGCTACCATCTCCCAATCAATACCTTAAGCCTAACAGACAGTAATTATCAAAATAAAGAGGAAATCCCATATTAGGCTAAGTACCTACCCTTCAGTCAGAACAACAGAAAATATCTGCAGCATTGCTTTTCTAAAATAAGACAAAAGATGCCTCCTTGGGTTACACTTTGAACAGGCTATAATCAAAAGAAAGAGAACCGAGACTAACTAAGCCCCAGGAAGCCGCATTGTCCCTTTAACCCGCAGTATTCCCCATTTCCCATTAGTACTTAACATTTTTCACTATGTTGTGACTGCTATTATTTCATTTAACACTGGTTAATCTGTATCTGAGGTATATGGAAACCCTCTAGATGATAAGATTGGACAGGTTCCAGTGTTGGCAGTTTTCGAGCGTGCACACACTCGTGTGTTTTGATCCTTCCAGGAGCTCCCTGTTATTTGGACTGCCTGCCAATTCGTTCTTGGATCAGCCTCTCGCTCAGCTCCCACAGGGCCGCAGCCGTCGCTTCGCCCTGCGCTTCCTGCGACGGCAGGCAGCGGCAGCAGTTGTTGAAGTACATCCCTCCCAGGCCCTCCAGCTCCGCAGCCGTGGCGCAGTACACAGTTGTGGCCGCTCCTTGTTGCTGGAATTTAAAAAAGAACAAAAAATGAGAAAGAGAGGAAAAAAAAAAAAAAAAACCCCAATATAAATACAGATAAAGACAGATATTTTATCACTGTCATGTTGACTGTAGTCTGTTGAAGCTGTGTCTTAGGAAAGCGCCCGTGGAAAATCACTGCGGCGGACAGGGTAACCCATCTGGGAACAGGGCTGAAACCATGCCTAACATGCTCCCTGCCTGCCTGTTGGGCACTTAGTTACAAAGCACCTTAATGAGGACTTTTTTCTGTTTCCTTTCTCTTAAAAAAAAACAATCCTGAACCACAGCCCCGGTCATGGGTCTTGTGTCCCTTCTCAATAAACAACTGATTGGCAGCAGGGCAAATCTGACCTGATGTAGCAGGGCAGGTTCTGCCCAGGCAGTGCTCAAAATCAGAACAGTTGAGCCAGGTTTAAAAGCAGGCAATCAAAACTCTCTGGTTTCTTTTTGCAACACAGACAATACACTATACAGCTTGGGCATCCTCACTTCCTAGTACTGCCGAGCAATGCAGGCTGATGCATGTATTTTGTTTGTTTGGGTTTTTTAAACCTCTTGTACAAAATTAACCTGGGCACTCCAATTAAGACCTATCATGTAAAGTGCAGTCGGGAGTGGTGCCAAACCTGCCCATATATCTTTGATCAACAGTTTCACTGTGGCAGTTGTCACCGCTGCCTTGTACAAACATTCATCTGCTGCAGGCACAGAAAGGTTCTGATTTCCCAGAGATGCAGGGCTTTCCAGTGTTTGGAGTTTTTTTGTTCTGTAACAACCATTTCTCATGTTTTCTAATACTTTAAGAAACGGAGTAGAGAGATTAGAGGCTTTTGTAGATCGGGAGACGTTTTCCTTTTCCTCTTTTACTTTCTTTTCCTTTTTCTTATCAAGTGAACTATGTCCAAACAGGAAGAATTTCCAAATTTCTCCAACAGAAACCTGGATACTGAGGCCATAGGGCTAGGATGAGCACCCCGGCACTGGTGACGGGCTATTCCCTGGCACAGATTAAAAGTATAGTGCCAGAATAGCTTTAAAAGAGGATTAGAAGCTACTTTACTTTATAAACTCTAATTAAAAATAATAGGTGAGAGCATATAGCAAGACACAACACTAATTTAAAACCAATAGAGTTTATCTGGCATCTTATGATTATTTATGTACATCTTAGTCCTCTCTGTGGTAACTAATTATGAGCTGATAGGAATCAGAATAAAGAGGCTGCCAAGTATGATTGAAAAACTAAATGAGGAGAAATTAGATATTGCCACATTAGGATAATTTAATGGGGAAAGAGGATAGGCTTCAACCTCTTGTGGTTTTCCTCCAGTCGTTTTTTTATGGCCTTTCATTGTCACAACCAAGAAAACTCAGGGTGCTGTTAGGAGGTCAATCTGCAGAAGACCTCTACTTTGCGTTCTCATCTTTTGAGGGAAGCAAGCAGTTTGAAAAGCCCCGGCTCTCCTTGGTTGAGGCATCTCAATTTTGTAACAGTAAAGGAAGGCATATTTGTTTGCAAGACATGAGTTTTTCTCAGAAGATGGGATTAAACTGATAACGATGACTTCACAGCTTAGAAATGATCTCCCATCACAAGGTAAACCAAAACTGTCTGTATAAAGCATTTTGAAAGGCATATATTTATCAAGACTAAAATAGCTTTAAAGTTAGTATAATACATAGTAATCCTCTTATTAAACCAGTATCTTTTTTAAAAAAGACAAAGTATGCTAAAGGCAGTAGGAGAAATGGAATAGAGTTCTACTAAAAATAATATGAATAGAGGACAATAAAATTCCTATGCTTATCTGAATTATCCTATAAAGCTCCACAGCACAGGTATGATCACTGTATTCAGCTGTTTAGAATGATTCAAAGCCCCTAAAGATTATCATTAGTTTTTGCAAGCAATTCAACTGGACTTTTATTAGAAAGGTAAAATTAAACTAAATTGCTCAATGCAGAGTGAGAGCCCTTAAGCTATTGCTGAAAAGCATCCATCCAGCCAAGCTAAACTCAGGCTAGCTTTAATAGAATTCAGCTAATTCAGAAAATGGAAGTTTATCAGAGCAGTTTAAAATCCAAACCAAACAATAATTTATCTTTTTAAATGAGTCAAATTTGATGACTTTTTAACAAAATTCTCAGCAGGCAGGAAAACGCCCCACAGTATAACAGCAGTGCTTTATACCTTGCACAACCTAGACTTAAAAGAAGAGAACAGTTTTCCTCGTGTGAGCGTAGGATATTTATTTTAAGCGATAAAAGATTATGTGGCTGGAAGCCCAAAGCACTTTATCTTATGATGCCTCCAGTGTTTCACTGCGAACTGGATGTAAGCAATGTGCCATTCACTTTTTGGCTGTGTAGATCCTTACTTCTTTCTAAATGTTTCAATTGTGCTGGCTGTTTTGGAAGAAGAAAGTTCAATGGTTCTATCATTGAAGGAAAAATACCTTTTTTTATTACTTAAGAGAAATACAGTCATGTTTATCCCTTTGTTGACAGAGGGTAAAGCTTTAATATCTCAGAATAATGGACAAAATCATCAAGCCTAGGAGCTTCCTTCAGATGGCAAAACTACAAAACAGAAGGTAAATCCCAGATTCTCAAAGCCATTTAAGCATCTAATTTCCTTTGTTGAATGTGAACTAGTTGCATTCAGACACTTGAGGATATGCCTAAGTGGACAGATGGGAATGAGTGTCACAGAATCATGGGGATATGTCAGGAGGTCTCTTACCCAACCTCCTACCCACAGTGGGATGCCTAGGAGACCTGCATATGTCATGCAGAACTGGAAGGTCCTCAAGGGACAAATTCCTCCTTTGCATCTACCACTCAGATACCACAAACCTCCTGGAAGAGCCAGAGCTGCAGATAACTGCAAAATGCCTGCACTGCCAGCCACACTGAGCTAGGCTCAGAAACTGCTTAGTTTCTCACTAAATATTGTTTATCCCTCATGAACACAGTCTTTTGAATGATATCTTTATACTTTGGGCCTTATGACAGTTTCATAACAAGTTTTAATTTTTTGCTCATCAGCTTTCCTGTTCACATATCATCAGAATATGACAGCAGAGGATGTTAGGGAATCTAATTAGTAAACAATTCCATAATGCTGATACAAGATGAAACATTCTTAAACCGATAAAAAGAGCACTTTAATCACTGTTGAATGACTTTCAATGCCAAGCGGTTTGTGCCATGTCAGAATGTAATTCGAAGAAGATTAGAGTACTATATAAAATAATTAATGTTAACAACTTCGTTAAAAAATGTCTTAAACAATGAGCCTGTCAGTTGTCACAGGCTCTTCATGATCTATTGTGATTAATGCCCCCCTCCCAACATTCAACTGATAAACAATGCTAAAAGCACTGGGCAACCTAAACATTTCTTTTCCATACGTCAGTCAGTTGTACAGGGTGCTAATCACCAGAGCTGGGGGTCAGCCTTCTTTAACCTGCAACAAAGGCAGCAGGTTGCAATGATGAATACACAGGATAAAGAATTTGTGAGAAGCCCAACTGAATCTTTAATCATGCCTCAATGCCATTTCCGATCCAGTCAAACATTTGAAAGCTGCTAGGCAAGCACCATGCTATCAATCTTTCCAGCGCATGTAAAATTACCCAGGAATCGTGTTTTGGATTAAGTTGAAGAGTGTCTTAGTAATAAGGGTTCATCATTCTCTTCCGCAAATCATTTGTCAGTTTTGTAATACAATCTTCAACTGCAGCAGGGTGGGATTTATACAGCAGTTGCTGTTTATTTATAGTTGAGGCTCAAAGATCTAAATTATCCAGCCTTCCAAAATCCTTTGTTGAGATGAAAATACTAAGTAGTTACTAGGCATTTATAGTAGTTCATAGGCATTTATTTCATAACTGCTAGCTGTCAATTTGTAACTGATGGCACTGAATACAAATTAATATTGAATATCTTAATAGTAAAAGAAAAGGGGTTGTGGGGATACAGTATAAAGTAAACCCCTCATTAATATATGTAATGCATCCATTAGTAGTCTAAGATACCATTTATGGTCCTGATAAGAAAACATATTATGCAGTTAATGTTTAGTTTTTAGATATGTCTAGTTTTGAATGCATGTTTGTTTTCTAAAATTAGATTCCTGCTCTGAAGCAAGTTTACATACCAAGCATATAAATAATAGAAACAAAGCCATAACTTATCTGTGCATCTATCAACTACAAATGAATAAGATCCACTCTAAACTCTGTTAAGGGCACACAGATTGTGCTAAACAATGCCTGCCAGTGAGATGGGATCAGCTTCCCTGAAAAGGAGGTTTTTATTTTCTTACAAAAAATTAAGGATAAAGGCCTTTTATCTTGCTAGCCTGAGGATAAGTTTAGCAAGTGCATTTTAAAAGATGGCCAGTGGGAAGAGATGAATTCAAAGTGACAAGAGAGGTGAGAATTTGTGACAAGAGCCAGAGTCAAAGCAAGCAGCTTATGTGAAACAAAAAGGCAACTGCTTCCTTAAAACTCTTCAGGCCGTTCCTGTTATTCATCTCAGGACTATTAGACAAAGCAAACACATCATGTGGGTCTGTTTGGACACAGAAATAATAGACTCACATGAAAGCATTGCAAACATACCATTTGTAGAGGCATAACTTGTTACACAGCAGTGTGAAGATGAGGTAGTATGAACACATTCCAGATCATGGAACCAATGGGGTCTCCCATACCTTCTCTGTGCCTCTGAAAAACACCCTGAAGAGTTCAAATCCATTCTGCTAGAAAGGGAAAATCTCTCCATCAGCTACCTTCAAAGCAGTGGTCATTTCTTGATTTGATGTGAAACCTAAAACCTCCTTGGATTAACAAAGAGAATGACATGGAGCCTATCTATCACCATTATGATCAGTTCCAAACTGTCCAAACCAAACCCTAAAGTTAGAGCTGCAGTTTTATATTCCTCAAGCCTCATCTTCACCTGGTGTAAATCCACACAGGTCCATTGCCTTCTGTGGGGGTCCACCAATTTGTACTTGCTGAGGACAAACTCTGTTGCTTGTTGCAAGCCTGACACTGACATTCAGGGGGAGTGGATGAAGGGAGATGCAGACAAGCTTTGCCTTACCTCCTGGAAGAAAACTACCCTTGGAATGGATTTGTTTCCTTATGGAATTGCTAGCTGGGATTGTGGTGTAGTGTTTTCTCAAAACATACTTATTCCTTTCTCTGCAACATTAAAACGTTTCAGCAGATGAATGGAACTGGTAGTTTTTCCCATCAAGCCCAATTCCTGGCAAACAATGCAGAGTGTGATGACCTCTTCTGAAAAACACTAGCAAATCTAAAATACTCATGTCCTCATTCAACCTTTGGGATTCCTCAGCACCTGAAGTGCTTTTCGGAGCAGTTGTAAGAGCTGTTTGGTGGTATCAGCTGTGGCTGAGGCCAGTCATAGCTGAGGGAGCTGCTTCTCAATGACAGGTGTTACTTTGCTCTGTTTCCTATAACTCAGAGCTGTGAGGGATAGTCACTTTTTGTACAATGCAGTGAACGAGTTTTCATCTTGCGTGTGAGATGATGAGAGAACTGTCTGGTTCCTTCTGCAGTCCTTATACTCAAAGCAATCCCAGATGCACAGTTATCTTATGAGCAACACTCAGAATATGTATGTATTAGTCTCCTGTGAGAAAATAGGATTCCTGATTGCTTTTTCAGCAAAGAAATATGAAATTGAGACCGCAGTTGCTATTCTGGGTGAGTATGATAAACTGAAATCATATCTGCAGCTAAAAAAAAATAAAACTTTGGAGCTGCCAAACATGATCTAAGAAACAAATCAGGCTCAGCTGACTTCAGGTCCCATCTCCACCCAAATGCCAGCAGGAAAATGTGATCTGAACTGAGTCTGAAATTACAGTCATTTCAAAGGTCTCACCGAGCCACATCTAAACCACGTTATTCTCAATCACTTCCCCTTCCCCTATCACCACATTTAAACCAGCAAAGCACCTTTTAGAAGGTAATACAATGGATAACCCAAAATCTATATTGTCTGCATTTTTTCCTCTGATGTGTTCCTTTTTCAATTAATTCCCAAATACAAAGACTCAAAATTCCATCAGCTTCTCTACTTGCAAAGCATAGTTGGTTTCAAGCTGTAACTTTTCTTAGTGTCATTAAGACCTTTACACATTTACAGTGTTCTTTACATACATTACAGGAGATAAGTGTGCTATGTTCTTTGAGTAAGGGAACTGCAGTAGTTCATGAAAGAGGATTTGTTTTCAACTGGTGAGGCATTAAGACCTAGTGATTATTTCAACTATTCAATATATGCAGCTATATTTAACTTGCATTCTGAGTTTTAACTTTGCAAAAGAAAATGTGTCCATCGTAATAAATGTATTTTGATAATGCACCATGTTGTTTGTGTTATGCAACACCCCGTATGTTTTCAATTATGGCAATGATAGTGCTTGAAAACTTCTAACCTCCAACATCCAGTGTCAAACAGATTGCCTGCAACCATTCCAAAGGAGGTAAAAAAAACCCCAACAATACAGGACATCAAGTCAGAAGTGGGTTGGTTTTCTCTTTGCAACTTTTTCTTCCTTAGTGAACTTGGACAAGTCACTTCAACCCCAGGTACCTCACTTTTCCCAGCTGTCAAAGGGAGAGAGTACTATTATTTACCCACCTCACAGGGGTGTTGTGAGGATGAGTTCAGATTTATTGAGCGCTTTCATACTTACTGTTGAAAGCACAGTGTAAGTATAAAGTGTTATGTTATAAACCACTGTTAAAATGTGTAGAAGATGTAGAACAAGGTTGGCAAAATGGCTGACAAAAATGTGATTACCTTTTAAAATCATGCATATTTTTCTCTATTGTATAAACTTAATTCTTTAACCTGGGAAGCTGTTTGCTATACCAGGCCCTATTCCAGTCCCTTCTCTCTCTCACCCAGTTTCTTTTCACTCAGCTTAGAAAACTTGGTAAAACTCTTATTAGCCAAAACACCATTGATTTCTTCAAATATGGATGCTTTAGAGGGAACCAGGCCCTGAAAGGATGATCCACCAGGTCACCTCTCCTACTCTTGGCATATGCTAGCCAGAGCCATCATGGCATACCAAGGGTGAGATTCACTTGCCTAACAGGCTATTAAGACATTTGAGCTGCCTTCAGATATTCCACATGAGCTACAGCTATCCTTCAGAAGAGCACACATTGCGCAAAGGCATGGTATTGTATTTGCCATCCTCTCACAGGTATCTCAGATAAAACCATACAATGTTTAAGGCATTACTACACACCTATGTCTATGGAATCTAACTGCTTTTATCACAGCACCTAGAAGGGAGCTGGTTCCCACAGGCAGCGCCCTATTCCTTCCTTTTCCCAGTACCTTATTAAAATCCACAATTAGCTTCTGAAAATTCTTTCAGGCCTGACAAAGAGCCATCTTAAGCCCCAAAACTTTAGTGAAGCATATGGTTTTATCTTGCCCAACCAGCATTTCAACAGCAGGAGCAGCAGCACGCCCCACAGGCTGCTCTCCCTGGCCTGTTTACACACATCACATTTCCAGGCGGATCACTTCTGCATTTTCCTCTCCTGCCCGCTGAACTCCCATTCACACCTGATTTACACTTTTAAGACATCACTGCTCCACTGAAGTGGCAGTTTTGAGCACTGCATGCAAATTGCTACGATGCAGTATTGCTTCTCTTTTCTCTCAGGCTAGTATGGAGCAGTGGTGTGATGCTGCACACTTTGCTCATTTCTGGATTTAGGAAAAATCTGTACGGAAAATTACGGATCTTCATTTCAGAGTGTAATGGACTAAGTATGCAATCAGGTTGACCATATTATGTTGCTGTCCATTGTTTGCCCCCTGCCCTAGGTGCCAACACTGGCAAGTGGAATTAGAAGCAAAGAACATGTGAGAGACAGCCGTCGAGCAGCACTATTGGAAACTGATCATACCTGAAATCTCTGCCACTTGCTTTCTGAGATTTTGTAGTGTATGTTTATATAAACATGAGTCCTATCATGATTTGTCGGCCACTGTCAAAAATAGAAATCCTATGGAGAATATTGGAAATCCTCCTAAATCCTAACCTGACAGCTAAGAGCTGATTCTTCAGGGCAGGGGTAATTTGAAGAGTTGAGCAAACAGGTTGTTGACAATAAACATATCCTGCCAAAAAAACAGATTAGATATGCTGCTGCAACTAAATCATCAGAATAGGACTGGCTGGTGTTTGGGTATATGTAGATAAGAATTCGTTGAAATCCCTTCTTTTTTTAACATGCTGACTTGAAATGTTTTATGGTTTTGCCATGCTTTAGTTAGACATATACTTTATAAAGATGTATGCATACATATCATACTGTATATGCTGTACATTTTATATAGCTTTTTAATACTATTACTTGTCAAAATTTAGACTTTTTCACATGCAGTACTGCAAAGACTGTCATCACAATACTGATATTTGGCTTCCTCTTTCATTGCACAGACTAACTTGTTAGACTGACTTTGATTTTACATATGAGTGAAAAAAGATCTTAATACAACATAATGCTTTTTAAGCAAGTGACCTTTTGGGACAAATATTTAACAAGCTGCTTAGGTTTTAAAGGTGAAGACTTTTTCATCTGTTGATACAGACATGTATGCACGTACACACAGAGACACACACATATTTCAGTAATATAATGCATTGAAAAAACACAGGGTGTTATGATGGGGACATATCGTGATAAGGAATCAACTACTAACTCTGTCTTCCACAATCTAATTAAGGGAATGTATTTGCAATAATACAGATCTAGCAAACGGGCCTCTAAAATCTAGGCTTAGAGCTGTAAGCCAGGCACTCCTGTATTATGTATGTGTGATTTTCATAGGTAGGCTGTTCTAAAGTGTGCCCTATTACTGCATCTTTCAGGCTAAAAGACACTGTCCTTGTTAATATTTCATTTAGTACACACTGTAGAGTCTCATTTATATTACTTCTATAATTAATGGTGATAGCTTAGGCACTGCCTTTACAAGAAGAGATCCCTGTATGTTGGTCAATGGATAATGAGAAACAATAGATATTTCATTCACCAGCAGCTTGTTGCTAGTTAGTAGGAAATTATTGTGTGTACTGTTGCTTTAATTGCCAGGGTAAATAATGCTGCCGCTGTGTTAGTGAACATTTTAAAGCACTTGATGCAAATAGACTAGAAACAAAACACACAAAAAAAAAAAATTACCTTTATTATGCTATACCTTAGCATAGGGAGTTAAAAAGGTATGTCTTAAAACATTTACTTTCTATCATGCAAATATATCTTAATATGCATGTGCTGACTATTCAACTACTGTATTTTAGAAAATACAATTATGCTGCCTTTCTCTTCTCCTATGTAGACTGTAAATAACTGTAGATCTTTCTCTTGTTTTCCTATGTAAATATATGTAAATACTAACAAGCTATGCATGCTGATATTCTAGGCAATTTCAGGTACTTTTATAATCTGAAGGCATGTACTTGAACTGGTTTGTTAGAAAAAAATAATCAACTCTCTCAAGTCCTTTAAAGCTCATTAGAAATTAAAGATTTCTTACTAGACTGGCTCCTTCAATCTCAGTTGCTTTTCTGTTTACTTTTCCCCCTGCTTTGCCAAGATTATCTCCCAAGACTCTCCATGAGGAATGCATGCTCCAGGGCTGTTTGCTCCAGAGCGTGGAGTCCCATCTCAGGATGCGATTCATTTCCTGACCAAGGATGTGCACCATTTAGATTCTACACCATCCCCATTTGTAAACCCCAACAGAGACCTGGGGATGGGGGCAAGCCTATCCCCTTTCCTCTGACCTCTCCTTCTATTTAATGATTCTTTCTATTTCATTTTGTTAGCCCATAATTCATCAATTAGAGATCTGATACCACTAGAGCAAGGACCAGATTTGAGGGCAGATGCTGCTGCAGCCAAGAGCAGTCCCCATGTCTCTGGCCATGCTGCAGTCTGGCTGCTCACTCAGACATGCTCCTCTATTTGAACATATTCTTTATGTTTCCTTTCTAGCATATTTATGACTTTGACAGATTATGTGAAAATTATTTGAAAAATAGCTTGATAAATTTCCCCATCTCTTCCCTTCAGTGCTGTGACACTGTTTGTGGGAGCTTTCAACTGAAGGAGTGTGAACAAAAACGAAATTACCTAAGCTTATAAATCAAGTAACCTCCTGCATAAAAATTTGGAATCAAGATTTCAATTTAGCTCTGTTCTTCTTTCATTTTTTTTTTTTGTTCATGTGATAAATGAAAGTTCCTGTGAGGAAAATGGTAAGAAGAAAAAAAGTGATGCATTTATCCCCCAATACAGTAAATAGGAAAAACAACCCAAAAAATTCCCCCTCTGCATTACCTATGGAAACTAAATGCAATGACAACTTTTTAATCGAAAGAAAACAGATTTCATGTGTGAAGATGCTTTTTCCAGAGTATCTGTATAAGAATAAACACATTAATTGACAGGATCTTCATGACTTTTTAAATTTCTCAAACTTAGCTTGTTGTCTAGGGAAGATTTCTTTCCAGTCCTTGAAGACTCTTTTAAGATGAATGTTTAAAAAGCTGAGCTGACATGGGCATTATGTTCAAGTGCAAGCTGTACTATTCTTTAATAGAGGGCGTAGAAATGGTTCATAGGATTATTATCTTTCTACAGACAAAACCCATTACCTTCACACTAGGAGGGAAAAGCTAGTTTTTAACTTATATAAAACAGAATCAATTATCAATATCTTTGCATGGTTTCTCAGCTCTGCTGGAAAGCACTCAGAGAGCTAAACACACAGAGCCATTTGGCAAAAGGGCTCCTTCCTATGCTGGTCTTCTTGTTACACCTTTCATTTAATAAGATCACATCTGCAGAAGCAAAAATAAGTAGCAACGATTTGTATGCAGGGCTTGCACCCTGAATGTCACAAGAGGAGACAGGAATCACATTTGCAGACTGATCGCATGGCTACTGTTACTTTAGACTACTTCCCAGTAAAAAGTGAACAAGCAAATAAAAAGCAGTCATTGATGCAAAGTCAAATGCAGTGGCAAACAGCAGTACAGGTCAGAGCATCCATACAGCTTGTTGTCTTTGGTGGGGAAGAAAAGTGCTCCTTCAGCAACCTCTGCCATCTAATCCTTACCACTGAACCTCTGAATAATCCTTTTGTTGGCTTTACCAGTGGCTTTTCACAGATGCTTATGTTTCCAGTGAGAAAAGGAAAGCTGGAATGTTAGTAATGGCTTTTCAGCACTGTGAAAAAGTCAACACAAACCCATTGCTTCTTAAACTATTACAAATAAAAGTCTTATATCTTTCGTAGACAAGTCTAACCTACCCCAACTCCATGTCCCTCAGCAGAGAGATCAATAAGTGCACTAGCGATTCTCAAAAAACTATGTCCCCAAGCTACTTTAGCAGCACATGCAAACTCAGATGCACACAGAGGTGCAGTATGTGCAATGTATATAAAACATAATTCTCTAGAAGCTGGTAACAGTGTTTTGGAAGGAAAAGTTCATTATTAGACTCTTATCTGTTTATCCCATTCATGAGATCTGCTTCTACAAAGCACATAATGATAAATGGCATATTTGCAAATTATCTTCTGAGTGCTGATGAGAAATCAGCAACCTGCGAGTTACCGTGACTTTGAATGAGTACACTCCACTGCAAGTCTCGTTTGCTGAGATGCCTGCCAAATGAGTGCATTAGTATATTAGGAATCTAATAAATTGACTAACAAGCATTTGATGAAAAATAGCTGTACCATCCGTTACAGTTATCATCACAGCCAACAAGGCTACTGGGGTTGGATTTTGAAGGCACCAGCTGCTGATAAAAGAGATGTTTCCATGCTGTGCCACACTCTCAGTGGCATCTCCCTCACTAACTGTGCTTTGTAACAAACTCTCGGCAAGGCATTGGACCTTCTTTACTTCAGCTTCCCTCTGCTTCTTCGTGACACTTATGAGTATTTAAATCATTGCAGCTTTACTTAGTCTTGCCTTTTCCCTTTCCACTGCAGAAAGTAAGATGCTGAATAATGGAGAAAACTCTTCTGACAAGACAGCACTGAATGAGCTCTTCTGACCAGGAAGGAGCTCGAGGAAACGCTCTCTGTTATACAGATCACCATTGTTTAAATATCTGAAACAATGTTCACATTTACGATCCGTAAACTTTAAGCTTGCTAATTATGATCACAAACATGAGGACCAAGAAGGCTTTGGCTATATTCGCATTCAGCAGATAGGCACGGCAATAAAATTAGTTTCAGAAGTGGCTCAGAGTCCTACTTCTAACTCAGGCTCCTAGTAGAAAAATTAAAAGCCAGTAAATAAATCTTCATACAGCACTTCACCTGTGTCATTCCCTGCTTTGCTGGATAAAAAAGCCCAATTCCTTTTATGCATAAAACTAATGAACTCCCCTTGTGCAAATGTCCTCCCTATTTGGGAAGGAAAAGCGCCTGACATGTTCAAACCCATAGGACCTGAAAACCTGAGGCAGAGTAATTAAACCCCAGGGTTAGCTGTGTCCAGAGCCCTGTGGAAGGTTAGGCCACTCTCTCCATCAAGCCTCACATAGCCCACCCGATGCACTGTGGGTGCTTGCCACTCATCTGATTGATGCCTAGGAGAGGACAGCAAATGGCAGATTGCAGTTATGCTCTGTCCTGGCAAAGCCCATGTGAGCAAATTATGTCTTTTCAAGCTAATTAAGTCTATAAGTGCAATACACTCTTACATTTGAGTTTCAGAAATCTTCTGCATGCTGCTTAATTTGTTTATAAAGTAGAGAGGAACACAGTTCATTATAAATGCCCATTTATCATTTGCCAACAAATCCCAGCGAACACTTGAAAATTACGCACAAGAAAACCTCCTCCAGTAGCTTCCCAAATCACATTTCTGCTTTTACCTGAGACATTTGCAAGATCCCCCAACTCTGTCAACAGTCGCTCTCCAGTTTTGTTTAGCTTATCATCAACAGACTCTGCTTTTGTGAGTGGACAAGTCATTTGAGTGTGCACCACAGTTATAATGGCCTGACTGACAGCTCAGCCAGATAAACACGAGAGAATAACAGACGTAGGAACAATCTGGGTATTCATTTTGTCCGTTCAACCGGGTTGAAAGGATTTGCCAGCCAAGGGCACAACACTTCAGGCTAATTTGCTCAGCCAAAGCACTGCCGAGTGTAAGGCTGCAAGCAGATGACTGATGTTGAGGAGATCGGCGTCCTCAGATGAGGTACTTATTATTCACCTCTGCCTCATGGGAAATGAAAGCACTATTTATTTAAAGAATCTATTTGAAAGAGAAAAACATATAGAAATGAACTTTGTTACAAAACTTGGAACCCTTCTCACCACTTCCCCACTTTTGCATTAATTCCAGCTTCTTGTCCTCATCCGCGTTGTTGTGCAAACTGCAATATTACTCTTGCCTTGCTGCTTCTTTCCCCCATGTGTTTCCTTCTCAAATCCTTTCCTCAGCCTTGTCAACTACTTTGCAGTTTTGACCCAGGATCTGACACAGGGTACCTTTTCTTTGCTCTTCGTTTTCCTTTTTAATGTTATATCCACTCAGCTTTGCAAACCTCAGAGGCTCAATTCTATTTTCACAGTATCTGGTATAGAATCAGGTGTCCAGGACATCCTGGCTGTGTCTCACACAATATAAACACTCTGCAATCTTTCGGCTGATATTAACCCCATGCTCTGACAGGAGCCACCTGCTAGCAGTGCACTGCATCAGTCACCACACCGTTATGGAGCCAAGCAGCGCAGGTCAAGTGAAATGATGCTGCGATCCTTGGTAAGGAAAATTGTCTCTTGCACATTTTTAGCATCCTGTGTTTAGAGTGACAGAGCCACAAGTCCACCTGCTAATCAATTAAAAATAAATGATGGGTAGAACAGCCAAGCTTGTACTAAGAAAAGGTAAACACTGTTCTGACATATTCCCTCAAGCAAGAAAACAAAATAATAACAGTTTACAGCAAAGGCTTGAAAGTTTGCTCCCATTAATTAAGTTCCATTTTCCATCATATTGAATTTTAAGTCATTTTCTACAGGATTGATTTCAACAGCCATTTGCTCCCACCGAAGAGAAAAGGCCAAAAACTGCACTCAGTGATAGCAGAACTACTCTACTGCTTCATCAAACTGTGGAGCTGAGCCACGAGGTGCAGCGGTGCTATGGAAAATCCCGGAGCATTTCAGGAGGCAGTGTCCCAGGAACAACATCCCTCGCAGAGGTGATGCACTAACAGCCTCAGACACATCACAAGAGGAATGTAAAGTGCACCTGACATTTCTTTTGATCTACTCCTAAGAAGCATTAAAAGGCACATTAACGTGCTGCTTTAGTGCCTCTTCAATGTGATAGCTGGAGACATAACTGAGCCTTTCACAAAGGTCTAATTGGGGAGAAGAATAAACTTATTGTTTCCTCCTCTGGACATGCATTCTAGAACACTGGCAGAGTAGGCATTTGCATGAAGTATGTTGCTGTTTTGCATTTTAAATCCAGGTATGCAAAATATAGGTTGAATGATCACATTGTTATTAGGAAATCAGTTCATGTGCAACAGTAATTCTACAGACAGTAAGTGATATTGGCCAGCAGCAGGTTATCTTTCTAGAATGCTACCAAACACTGAAACTCAAATGTGTATATGTATATTTAAATACAGATACACACTACATACATATTTGTATATATATAAAAAAAAAAAATTGCTCACTTAAAATATCAAGGGAGCAGGATCTGAGCATACAGCTCTTTCAGCTGCCTTTCACACAATTGGTTTGTACTGCTAATGGAGATCCTCACACATAAATCATATTCACATTTAGTAACAGAATTTTGTGCACTGAGCTAATGATATTTCTTGACCTCACCAGACTATGAAGCACCTTTGCAACTCTGTGCTTTCAGTTGCCAGGTCAAATTTCCTTTGGTTTTTTGAGACAATCACACAATGAACAAACTGCAACAACAAACCAAGTAACCAAAAAAAACCCAAAACAACAGAGGAAAGTAAAAAGAGAACATTCCTTTCCAGGTTAATAAATAACAGAATAAAGGGAGCAAAGAAAGTCAGGTGTAATTTCCACAGCAGAGATAAGGTGAGAACGACATTATTGGGGCATTCTGAATTTTGCTGAAGACTGTTTGTTACTTGCTCCTATTTCTACCAGCTTAGGCGTGTGTTTGGACATCTGGCCAGACCTGTATTCAGCTGAACTCTGTTTTCTTTCCTGTGCAGTGCTCTTTCTTACATCTGTTATGCTGACAAATAATTTGTCCCTGATTAGCTCTATGCAACACCCTCAATACTTTATCTCTGAAAGGATTAGAGTATTTAGCTCCCTTCTTCATTTGCCTGAAGCAGCTCTTTCCATCCTCAGCTAGGCTCCTTGGATAGCAACCTGCACTACAGCACTAATGATTCCAATACTGTTATAGTAAGACATGCACCTCTTTAGCTCTTTTGGCAAAAGTCAGCCTAATCTGCATCGACCATTAACAACTTCTTGAAGCTCTCACTTGATCTAGCCACAAATAATATGCAAGGGAAGAGGAGCATGAACAATGGGAGCCCAGAGAGCCCTGCTGCTATGCTCAGTGTCCTGGCACTAACCAAAAAGTGTGAATCTGCAATGCCAACACATGCCAAATCCAGAAAGAACTTTGTCCTGATCAAGTTAGGCAGGTAGATTAAAAAGTAGATTAGAGAAGACCATGTCTCTGCATAGATAATAGGGGGGTGCAGAGGTCTCCTGAATCATGTAGGTGGAAACCCATGCAATTCTGTTCTTTTTGCAAGATATTTATAAACCACTGTCAGTTCTAGCTGATACCAACTCGGCACTAAAGAAACTCCACTTCCAAGCCCACATATGCCTCTCAATGCTTCAAAGAGGTTAGGATGTCTACACTTTTTCTTGACAGAAGCACGATTTTCTTGTCACAAACAAGCTAACATCATGCCCACCACAAAAAATGAAAGGTATTTTTTCTTTGGGCTACTCCTCTGGTGGCTGTTGTTCATGATGATTTCTGCTGAACTCGTCTTGAGAAGTGAGGAAAGGAGGGAATCCCACTGGAACTTCAAGAAACTGTTTGTCCTACATGAAAAAAATTGCAAAACAGAACAAACATATAAAAAACTCCACAATTTCAGCTAGAGTACACAAGGATTTCATAGGCCTTCTTTTTAAATTATCTCCTTAAATAGACCTATATGTCTAACGTTTACACTATCCCCTTAAATAGACCTCTAAGAAGCAACCAATGGTGGAAATCTAGCTTTTGCAGTATTTGGACCTGTACCCCTTTCCAAAAATGCAGCCAAAACTTTCCCGAGGGAACATCTAAGATGCTCCACCCAGAGACCAAGGCAAAAGAGAGAGCTGAACAGGGCATCCCCTGCACTGCTCAGTGGGGGCTGCAGAAACAGAGGGAGATGTGCACGCACTGATCCTGGGGAGCACGGAGAGCTGGAGCTGCACTCACTGGCACAGTGTGAACGTGAATGTGTGTTGTCACTCAAAGAGAGAAACATATTTCAATGGGATACACGTCCCTCCTGCTCTCTTCGGTAGGAGGAATGGAAATGTGTTTGGCTTCCCAGGTAATGCACAGAAAATCCTATTCACTCAATACCAGCCAGTTGACTCCATTTCAGTATTTTTCCATTTGCTTTATATAGGTAAAAATGTTTGGTCTGTAAGATCTCTATCCCCTGTTTTGCCACAGTGCCCTTCTAGGATAATACTCTTTTGACAATAAATTTCTATTCAAGTGCAATATACTCTTAAGTGGTACAATCTTTTTCAGTTGGCAACATGTGAAATATATTTCTGTTCTGTCCAAATGCTGCATTGGTCCTGTATTATCTAACTCTCCTTACATACTTTTGAATGCTTTTTTTCAGTCTACTTAGTTTATAGAATGAAAAACCACTCAGTGGCATAAATGACACATACCTAAAGGACTTTTAACTCTTGTTTTACAACAAGTCCAAAGTGAATTTGCTGCAAAATAATGAACTTAAGTGACCCCTGCTGACTTCTCAAGGAATGACATTCCATAGGGAGTTCTACCTATGAAACAAATGGCTCAGATACATAATTGATCCATTTGTCTCAGCTCTTCGGACTTTTTCTTGGAAAAAGATCATTCTTCAGAAAGTTACTGGTCATCTGAACTGGTGCTACAGTCTACAGCTTGGGAAGATCTCCATAATCATGAAAAAAAAAGAAAAAGGGTAAGATTTGAACCCTTGCAGGAGCCAGACACAGTTAATTTGTTTTTTGGGAGTGTTATCAGTAAAGGATAGCTGGAATCTGAATATCTTTTATTTGCCCACATATCTGGCTGGTGCCTCCTGGCCTTCTGCATGATGTAAGGGGCTAATAAAAGGTGGCAGCACTTGATGTCAGATAGTTTGTCTCTGCCTTGTTTAATCATTGTGAATGGAGTGATGCTCAAGCCCAACTTGCATTCAATGTCTGTTTGCGAGAGGGCTGCTGGGAGCTACTTCTCAGCAATCAGCTTGAACCCCTGGCAAGACATCTGTCAAATACACTTTAGTATCCCCATAGCTTCAAAGTAAGAGAAGTGGTCTCCTGAATTTAGATGCAATATTAAATGCAGTTGACAGAAATCATACATCCCTTTGCCTTTTCTTTCTAGGTTTGCAATCCTGATCCCATTAAACTCAGTGGGAGCCTTGCCAATGACTTCAATAGACCAAATGCTACAAACAAGGTGGAATAAACACAACTGGTTTACTCTCAAGCTCATTGAAAACCTAAAATCCTATTAAGTTATTGAGGTACCTTAATACTCAACAGGCACTTGAAACTGCAGAGGCTCAGACATTTCACGCAAAACCCAGGATGTGTTCGAATGAGGTGGCAGTATTGCTATTGTGCTCGTTAAACTCTTAAAACACATGAGTTAGGCTTTCAGCACAAATCACACTGTTAGGTCCAGTTGACTATAGCACTAACTTGATCAGAACATCTATGCTCCAAACAAAAGAACTGCAAGTTCAGATGAACTTTCTCAGACTTCTCATGACTTTGTTTGCAAAAGAGTGGACTACTGATTGATACAGCTTAACTGCAAATGCAAATGTTTATCCAAGAAGAGAGCATACTTGAACAAAAGAGGAAAAGCTAACATCCTACTTAATTTTCTGGGCTAGTGGTTAACAAACCAAGACATTACATATGCTGAAAATAAATGGATAATGCATCATAAGATGTATAAAACAATCCCCTCACATAGGCATATGCTGTAAATGGCTTAGAAGCATCCAGGTATTATTGTAACCTGCAGATAAGCTTCCTCTTAATTTTTCTTAGACTAGGCGTTAGTGCAAGTTGCGACCAAGAATTTAGTACATCCATTCAAATTATACCTAGAGCACTAAATCCAGCACAGCAGTAATTTTCTAGTCTTTCATACTTCCCAACCTAATGAAAAGAGACATTAATGTCCCAACCATAGATTAATTAGATGGAATCATTAAGAATTATTTCCTAGGTATCTTTTGCTAATACACATATTATCATTGAACGCTACCAACCCCGTTTGGAAGGTTAATGTTATTTTGGAAGAATATTTACAGTATCAGTGATAGAAAACCCAATACCTAAAAAAAAATATTTTCCACCTGCAGCTATCTGTCATCCATCCCACACAAGCTTTGAAAGCTTTCCACTATCTGTCAAAACACAGGTTTTGATGCAATAAAGACTGTAATTATTGAGCATTTACAAGAAATAATATTTTCCCTCTGGTACGTGTTGTAACAGTTGTTAACATGCAAGTATGAATACTAATGCTCCAAACCCACCTATACTCTTCACAAATGATAAGGATTTTTTAGTAATACAAACATAAAGGCAATTATAATAAAAGAGCAAGATAAGACTGAATACAGGTGTTGAAAAGTAAATGTCAATCAGAATAAGATTTTCAGAGGCATAAGAAGTTGATTTGAAGTAGAATTTGGAAAAAAAGATGGCAATTAGATCCAGGGATACAAACAGCGCTTCTTTTGTGTTGAAGAAAAAAAAAAAAAAAGAAAGGATCCTTTTGCAACCAAAATACAGGGCTACAAGATGTGTGGAGGAAACAGTACTGAGTATGCATCAAAACAACTCTGCAGATGCCACACTAGCAGATGGCTTAAGCTGACTGAATTACTGTATAAACATTTAAGAGAAAGTTTGATTTTATAAGTGTGGAAATTACGCAAAACAAAAAGAAAATTATTCTAAGAAGCACTTAAGTTAGCAATTTGTAATTTTTTCTGCTAAGATGGTGTAGCTCTGCTGCTTTGTAAGAGTCCTTTGAAGAGGGAATTCTGGAAATCTGCAAAAGAAATTGCACACCGTAAAAGGAAGCTCATATGAACACAGAAAACTAAGCAAGACATTTTAAGGTAAAGATATACCTTTCCACTGCTGTTGCAGCTCAAATACATTCCAACTGCAAGTTAATAAAAATCTACAGCCCTCCCCACTCTCCATTTCCTCCTTCATGTCTAGATAACAAAGGCTGTGTCTCTCTGTATCTCAGTAACTTCTACAGCAACTGCTTTTTGTGACACTTGGGCTCAACTGTAATATGTGGGCAGGAAGGGCACAAGAAAAAAAAGGCTATTTGTGCATAGATATCTTCAACAAATACTAATCAGAAGGCAGAAAGACGAAAATGTACAGGAAAAGGGAGAAGAATTAATGCAGAAATAATGTGCAACAGCGTACCATTTGCATCATATATCAAATCATTGCCCTTGATTTGATGGGTTTGGCCTGATTAGTTCTTCAACACGTGTGTCAGAGGAATGTTTTCTATCATTTTGGAAAGAAATAACAGCACAAAACAGGAGGTTGATAATGGGCACAGGGTCTTATCCTGCTTTACTGAATGCCAAAGCAACCTGTCCTCGACATTTCCCAAAGCAGCGACAATGTTTTCTTTCGGTTTTACTGGCGAGCAACAAGACCCTGAACAGTACTAGCACCTAGTACTGAGATGGCGTCAAACCTGACCCTTTAAGCACAGTGGTACTGCAGCACTGTCTGCACAACATCCTCTTCAGACTGCTTCAGATGACACACAGCCACGACTGCTGCTTCTGCTGCATATATTTAGACTTCACCACTCAGAAGGCTATTTTACATTCCCTGCTTCGGTAAAGTCATAACTTGCTATACCAGAACTGCAATGGCAATTACATTGTGTGACAATAGTACTAATAAATGAGTAAGCCAGCTTCTTCCTCTAAACCTCTCTTTTCCCAGATGTCTGTATTCCAGATTCCCCATTCAGTATAATGATCAAGAAGACCTAGTAACTCCTCCCTTTAAGCAGTTTCATTGTGCCAGGAACAAAACAGAGTATCATCCCACATATATCATAATACAGAACAATTTCTCGCAAGTCTACTCTCCTGATCTCCATTCTTCTTTGCTTGCAATTAATTTCCTTACTTATATCTCCTTTACTTCCAGTTCATCCATTCCAACCCAATCTCTTCTCTGTTTGGGATTCCCTGATATCACAACATAGAGAATCTGGAAATCAAACTGATTAAGAATTACTATGGTGGTTTAAATCCACCTTATCCTCTGGGCAGGTTTTTTAAATCTTACAATCAAAATGTTATTCTTTCTTATACCCAGTGTTAACCTCAAAGGTAAGAAAACCCCTTGCTGATTGCAGTCCATGGGTAGCTCCAGATCCATGGGTGATTTAACTAATTAACAAGTCAAATTTGTGTAGCTTATCTCTCCACTTTCCTTCCCTTTCTCTTTCTATTTTTTCTGCAGTCTTTCTAACTTCCGTCTCTCTGATTTTATGGACCCACAAACCTAACTCCAGAACTGGATTCAGAACTTGTATTTCTCTAATGTTTGATTATGAAATACAGAAGCATTTGTTTTAAATGTGCTGTTACTGAAAAAGCTAGTAAGTAATTATTCTGAAGAAAAATTCTAACACTTTGATTCAATAAACCAAAAATCTATATTAAAATGCAAAGAAAATTACATTTGCTCATAGTGGGCCTCAAAGAAGTGACACATTAGAGAAAGCACTTCGTGTATAACCTACAATGACAAACATCATGATAGCGATGAAGTTCCACATCATTGTCCTTATGTGTGAAAACCTGTCTAATTAATATTTGATGAGCAATGTATTTGATAACAGGATAGATATACAGTAATCAAACTATGATTGATCTATAAACACTACTAACAAAACTACTCTCGCATGATCTTTGCCTACTTAAGCAAATTATCTCTAAATAAACAAGATGTACACAGACCTAAGGAAATTGTCAACCTATAAATTGCCTGTCTACCTCTTCTCTCTTTGAAGGCTGTTGAAACTGTAAGGCAGAATTTTGTCACGACTCAGGTCATAAATCATAATAAAAAAGAATATTTGACTGGAAGTTCAGGGATTCTGCTATGAAGAGTTTAATTCAACAGACTACAAATTTCTATTCTGAATTACTTTAAATACCTTGTCTGGGTACTTTTTACCTGCTGGTGTACTGGAGAAGTTTAAAAAAACCCAAGGTATTGTGAAATATTGAGGTCAGATTCTCATGGCCAGACACATTAACAGGATTGTTATTTCCATGCACTGGAAGCACTTTTAAACCTATCTGTTTCCTGAGATGATCCAAAAAAGAAATTCAGATTAACTTCAAATTTGTATTTTGGGCCAACCACACTCCTGCAAAGCTCTCTCTCTCTTATTTTTTTAGGATAGTAGAAGTTGGTGCATTTCTTCTATCATTGTACCAGCTGATATTATTAAAACCTATAGTTCAGCTATAGTATTGCGAATCACTACTGCTACCCAGGTTCTAAACCTTAATTTCACTTCAGTCAGAATCAACTATTCTGGTTGCCATCCCTGGCCTCTCACTCAGCAGCAGGAAATGAACATCTGCTGGTGGTACTGCCATGAGCACCCATGAGCTACCCCCAGCACCCCACCATTAGCTGCCCCTGCAGGGAAATCACCTAATTTCACCATAGGCAGGGGAGCCCATTGCTGCTCTGCTGTGTGAGCTCTATGAGGAAGTTGCACTAGAACAAGCTGTACATCCTGAGCATGACAAACACTTGCAGCGCATGTGGGGATCACCTACAGGAGGTAGGGCCAGCTTGCCTGGGTGAACCACCATCCGCAGCTGGGATGCATGGCCAGCCATGAGCCGAAATGTGCCAGTGCTTAGCCTGGCTGTGAACTTTCATGACGTGCAGGTTTGGAGGTAGCACACATGAGAACAGACAAGAGCGTAACCACAGGTTTATGTGCAGTGACACCAGTGTCATTTACATGTCAGGTACACTTAGAAATCTCTCTTGGCAATTGAGAGCAATGAAATCCTGCTGTACAAGGTGTACTGCATATGACAACTGAAATTGCAAGCAACATTGCCAAACCATGGTTTCAAAAGCTTCTGTAATTTATATTGGATTGACAAATTTTCACAGGAAAGACATGCATTAGTCTCACTATATGAACACACAGGATAGAAAGCAAAGCCCTCATATTTCCAAAAAGCCCAGGCCGCAGTTTAACAAGCACAATAGATATTGGCTACAGAGTGCAGGCAATCCTAACTTGTGTTGGTTTGCTGCCCACGCTTAGCTGAGTCATCCCAGCGGCTCTGCATGAGCAAATGCTTACTAACATGAGGACTGCAATGAATTCCTCCCCAGTTCAGAGCTTGAATTCAACTTATTCTGAAACCAACAACTACGACAGCGTGGGAGAAAACAGGATGCCCACCCCTCTGCCTTCCATATAGCAGGAGAGATAAAGAAGCAAACCAGTGTATGATGAAATGATGTATGTTTCTCATTAAGAACATGACAATAGCAGCAAACTTTTTAAAAGTCTATTAGAAACAAGACAGAGCCAGATAAAATTTACCTAGTTCTGAACACGAAGATTCTTCTCGTTGGCAAGTTTCGGACAGGGCATTCTAAGTACACCCTAGTTTCATAGCGGTAAAGGCCTAGGTGTCATTCATCTGCTCAGTGTCAAGCTCCTGGGTCATCCTGATGTACAATGTACATTTATGTTTCACATAATTAAGATACTAAGGAGGGTAAATTTCGGTGGATAGAGGGGTCTGTTTGAAATTGCTCTGGGGAGCCAAGTTGGATCATGCAGACTATGTTCAGAAGTCCTTTATTGGCTGCTTCCATGTCAGGTAGAGATGTTGGCATCTCTGCCCATATATTGCTGCTCATCACTACCCGTCTGCCAGCAGTTACTACCCTACACTATCTGCAGCCCCAGCTGCTCACCTAATCACTCCAGACTCATTTCAATTAATGACTGCCCCAGCAGAGACCTATTATTTAAGCTGCTGAAGATACCAGTCTTATTTTACAAGAACTATGTTAGGGCAATGGTGGCAGCGGCTGTGTCAAAGCGATCGTGACATGCAGCTTGACGTGAGCCGGGGGCAATAAGCTTTTTGGCCGACACAACCCCCATCAGACAACGATGCATGAACATAGCCTCAGAGCTTGCTCAGCCACCTCTGCAGTATTAATGACAGTATCCAAAAATCACCCTGGTGAATTGAGCACATGTGAAAGCTGCAGTAAGTTAAAACAGTAGTAGCGAAATTCTCATTCAAAAAAGGAAAAGTAAGGGAGCTCCAGATACAAAGCATTATAGGAACAATGGATTTAAAACAGACTGGGCAATCTCCTGCATTTAAGATCTCCTGTAATAAGTTGATTCCTTATCCTCAGTACTCTAAATCTACAACTGCTTATTCTGTCTACACTACAGAAATGACGCACTGTGTCATGTAGAAGTGGAGGAACTTCGAGGAGGCAACAATGAACCATTTTCTGCTGTTGTTGGCTTGGGCTGGCAGATAAAAGTTCAGACTGCTCAATAGCCCAGAACTCACTTAAAGAGTCAATTGAAGCCATGGCAGAAACATCATCACCTTCTGTGAATGCTGGGCAAACTGCACCAGCGCAGTTTGAAGTTGATTTCTCTTCCTTTCAAATAAAATAGCTTGTGAATTGATTAGAGGTAATAGAATTATTGGATGTTAGCAAGGAAGGGGATTTAAGGAAGATGTAATGACACCATCAAAGCTTTGTTGGGTTGCTTTTATTAGCCTGAATCAGCTTAGAGCAGTCCTGACACTAAGAGGTTAGAGAAGTCTGTTACAGGCTTGCCTATGGGATGAATGCATAACAAAATCCTTTCGTAAGGTGAAAAAAAAAGGAAAAAAACCCAGAGACATGCACCAAAAAAGAACGACAAGTACAGTACTTTAACAGGGAAAATTTCCTCAGAAAGGAAGCAAGCAATGAGGCTAGGAGAGGAATAAATGGTGTAGAAATGACAATCGCTCTTCAGTCAGGGCCCATGACTGCACTCACTGCTGATAAGATCCAGCATGTGTCAGTTGTCAAGTGTCTCTTGTCACACTTCAATGTGAACTTTACAGCGAAAGGGGGACAAGAGGCAGTGAAGGGGAAAATGGCACGGCTCAGAAGGACTTGTGCACTCAGTGTGAAGCCATTTCAATTTTATATTCTAAAGGACTTTGTAGGTGATCCCATGAATGCAATTATTCTCATCTAATAAAAGCAACATATGCTAAGACAATTAAAAATTTTTATTGTACATCTATTCATTGTATTTAGTTTTAGACAGCAGATAAACCTAATTTGAAACAAGATGTTTGCAAGGCAGGAAGCAGAAATAATCATGGTCTGTATCTATAAGAATATTAGTGATTCATTGTACCTTTTATATAAAAAGGTGACTTAATAAAAGCTTCCTCTACTAATGACAATTTCACCCAGCAAATGAACAACCTTATTACAAAGCTCTCATTAAAACAGCATAACTTTTGACTTACAGTGTCCAGTTTGGGTGGGTATAAATTTAAGTGACTTTATTACCCATCAGAAATATCTATTTGCAGACATATTCCTAGTCTGACATAAACCTCACACACTCACCCCTCCATCAAGACATAAAGGTTACCCCATCACAAATTGACTCCTCCACTTTGGGTACAGATATACTATTGCCCTGGTAGTCAACAAGCTAAGTTTCTCTAGACTTGCAATATTGAAAATAAACTCCTCAGCTCCAGAAAACAAACTGCTGTGGTCTCTTGAATGTGAAGTAAAGAAGATTGTGCACTGTCAGACCAAACCAGGGCTTGGAGCTGCTTCATAATGAACTTAGCGTCAGTGTTAATTTTGGAGAGCAAAGGAAACACTTCTGGGTACAGGATAAGCTCTTGGGTGAAGTTTCTTAGCAGAGATGGAGTGGAAGCTCTGGCACTAGTGTAGCCAGTCAGTGAGGAAGTGAGAAAGCTGTAGGTAATTATGACAAGATTTGCGTAAGACCACAGAAACTCCCCTTGTTGAGGCAAATGAAGGGTAAAAAGGCTCTCTGCTGCTAAGAGCCTACCAGAAGTAAGAATATATCTAACACTTTGCACATAACTAATATTATTATTGTGTTACCTAAAAATCTTGTGTACACAGCAAACAGCAGTAAGGATAGGTACAATCCAGGTCAGCCCCACCTAGTACAAGTATGAGAGGCAGATGCTGTATGTGAAAAAAATCACTGAGGACCTGTTCCTTTCTTTTTCTCTCTTGCCAAATGAGCAATGTTAGCAGACAGCCCCTGTATGCTGTACCTGATGTGGAGATAAACTGCAGATAAATTCCACATTTGCTGAATGAATTTTTGATCCTCTTAACAATCTTAAAACAAGGGAAGCAGAGTCAAAGTGACCAGTTACAAACCAGCTAGCAGCACCTGAGACAGGGCTAACAACCTTTCACAGCTGTTAGGTCTCTAAATCCACTTGAGAAGTACTGTGAAAATTCAGTTCATTAACAGTGGAAATAAAAAGAAAAAGCCCTAGAGAACAAGAAGGTAAAAAGACATTTAAATGTTCATTTCTTTGGTCTCCTATAGTGTCCCGAGTCAGGTATCAGTTTAGTGATACCCATCTCCACAACACAGAGATGTTCTGTTTGTCCAGTTCTGGTGGAGTAGAATGAAGTATCTATTCTGGGATGGCAGAAGAGAGGCAGGTTTAAAGAGCCTGCTTCTCTACATGGGGAATAAGCCAATTCATGGCACCTCTTCCATGACTTCTGAACAATTGGTTTAAAGCATGACCACTCTACCTGCTCATAGCATGCTTTGTAGTTTCAACTTACAATGACACAAGGGAGTTTTCTGGCATGAAATTGCACATGATCCTCTTGAATCTCTGCCACAATGCCTATTTTTTGTTAGAGCTACTTTCTTATCCTTTCAGTGACGGTATAAAAAGAAGTACCAATATCAGTCACCTATAGCAGGTACTCAAGTTTATTCACTTGGGTACTGATATTGAAACTAACTACTCTGAGACTTGCTATTGAAGAGAGAAATGGATTGAAATTGTAAATTCTTCAGTCCTTAAAACAATTACTCCTCACTAACAGAACCTCAGTATGATTTAACTATAGATCATCACACATATGAATTTACCACAAGAATTTTCTCTGAGCTGCTTATCATACACATAGACATTGGTAACCTCAGTGCTATAGGTTTTATATCACACAAGTTGGTTCTTTTGACTTGCCCTAAGAAAGAATGAGAAATGATAAAACACAGAGACAGAAACTCAGAAAAAACAGGGAGTATCAGATGAAAGTTTCATTTCAAGAAAAGTACCATAATTGCTGAGCACAGGCTTATAAATACTATTTGACTAATGATTTAGAACAGAAAAGCAAATGGAAAGTGTACCTAAACCTGACAATCATCAGCTATTTTCCCACCGGTACTTGAATACTTATGAAGTGAAAATATCACCAAAAATCTGGCTAGCGTGAACCATGACTCATTAATAACACAGATATTTATCAGCATCCTGTCATAGATATTCTTAAAAAAAAACTGTGATTCCCATGTACCAAAAAGCATTCGCCTGACTGCTGGTATTGAGGAGTTTATCCTATTTAAACTTGGGACTATGACACAATGAGTAAACTCACTGTTTTACCTTCCTGTCCCACAGAGCAACTCCAGGGAATCCCACTAAATGAAGCCCCACTTTTTTACTCCGAGGACCCTCAAAGAATACCAGAAGCCACATTTTCACACTTAGAAGCATCTCAAGTGCACATATTGAACTTTAAATTATTTCTTTTTATTTTCTTGATGCTGGCAGACTTTTTTTTTTCTCTCTTTCTTTTATTAAAGCCAAAGTCCCCTACCCTCCTCCCTTGTGGGAAGAATTTCTTTATTAAAACCTGCATCATTATTCCCTTATTCCCCCCCTGCTCCCCATCAGCTCACAGGCCTGTACACTTCCTTTAAAAATGAAAATCTGCACACAGGCACAAAACCTTGATGTAGGGTGCAATGTGGAGCACACCTTAAAGGAAGCGAGAAATTGTGCAAACTGACTTTACACTGTGAGTGTGTGATAAAAAAGCAGAGTTGGGTATTAATGTTTCACCTAGGTCTTTGAACATACAGATTTAGAAAGGAAAGATAAGGATCTCTAGTTATTTATGTGACCAAAATCCCTTTATTACTTGGCACCTTTTTATGATTATAAAGTGGATACGTGATGTGCAAAGATATTTGTTAAGAGGTCACACTGCTAGTATTTAGATTTAGTCATATAGCTGTTGTATGCAGCATTTTATCCTGTAAGCAGCTGAAATGCATACCACACAGTCCATGAACAAATGAGCAGCTTGGTGCATTATAGTATGCACGGATTATAAAAGTATACAGGCATTTAATTTCCAAATGCTGCATTTACTGCTGGAAAACTCAGAAACATCACACAACATCACTCTATCTTCAGTGTGACTATATCATCTGAGTGTGAAGCACCTATTTATAATGTACTACAAGCACAATTTTTAAAGCACCATTTTGATATATGATCATTGCTTACAGAGGGATGGTGCTTACAGAGGGATGGAAGGCTCAATCGCAGGCTTTTGGCTTTTTTTTTTTTTTTTAATTGCCATGATGTTCTGCAGGACAAAAAAAATAAAAAAATTAACAAAAAAAAATCACCTGATCTTGATGTCGGAAAGGTGCCAAGCCCATCTGAAGTCCAAATATATATGTACATAAAAAAGCAGGAAGCAGTCTTAAAAGGAAATGCTAATTAGCTTCCTGGGATTTCAAATTTTACAAGCTTCTATGATTGAATTTATTTTAGCAATTCTTTCTTTAAGGAACGTGAAAATTGGCCCTACATTTGAGACTTCAAACAAAACAGGATGAAGAAGCAAAATCCCTAGTAATATTGCTTATTGCACTCAATACGATTATAGTCATACATCAAGGACTGATCAACAAAAGAGAATTATACATCAGTATAATGACCATAAAAGTAAAATGACTTCTGGTCAACTTTACCAAAATACTTAGAAAAGCTGGAAGAGTATTAACAATATTAAATAGAGAACAACCGGCAGTTTGAATAAGGCGACAGAAATGGGCTCTCAGTGGAAAAGTGCCCTGATTTTTACACTGGATGAAGCAAAAATTAAAACCTTCTGCATTATTAATAACAGTAAACTCATCCTTTGGGGCACACATGGTAATGAAAGTTCACATTTGAATTAAAGCATGGACACTGCTGAATAGAGATGAAAAAGTAAGGCAGAAAAACAGACTATTTATGAAGGACAGTGTAAGGCAAACACTACTAATATACGAAAGAGTAAATCAGGAGCTGGCAACACTGCTATTTTCACCCATACGATTATTACAACTACAAGACCCAGCTCTGCACAATTTTGGTTTTAACATTATTACATTACAAAAAACTTGCAGTAATGCAGTCAATAAACCCTCATGTATCCAGAATCAGGTGCTTAAAAGTTAGCTATGTGCAGAAGAGCCTTGATTAATTCAGGTATCCATGGGTTCATCTCTTAACCACTTCTTAACAATGCTTTTAGCTCCAAAACTGCTCCCCAGGAAAGAAGTTTTGTCATTTTTCTGGAGTCAGCTACCTCACTAAATGCTAACAGCAACAGCACCAACACAGAGCAAAAACGTATTTACTGTAGATCAGCTTTTATGCTGCTATAATATCAACTTAATATTTCAGGCCTTCACAGTTCAGTGCATAGGACATCACATATACTAAAATTTCAGATAGCTAAAACTCTTCCGGATGTTGGACCAGGCCACTGGTGTTATGCAAACTGCCTGACAGTCACTCACCTTGCCCTTATTATGAAAATAATGTGTTTCGTCATGGTTATGCAGAAAGACTGCTTTCAGCTAGGAGCTCAGAAATGCCAGTTTTAGATACGTTAATTTTTAATGCAGGTCCTGTTTTATAGAGGTGACAAATGCCAGTTACAATTGTGCATTTTTAGACTTTGGAGAGGAGCAAAGTCAGTTTGCTTCCTTGAACTTTCAGAATGTGTGAATTAGCCAAGCCACTTAATAGAGAAATGGGTTTAGCCTGATGAGGGTGGACAAGACCCTTTCCAAGTGTATGGTCAAGGTCATCAGCTGTGTCCATGTTTACCCTCTTTCTTACCCCAGGATGCATCAAGGGAGTTCAGGGGATCATAGGTGCATCTGAGCTACTGAAAGCAAGACAGGGCATGACTAGGAATAAGACAAACACACCATGAAATCACTGAGCTGATTTTAAAATAAATTAAAGGGATACAGAGTCAACTGAAACCATCTTTTTAGGGGTTACAGGATATGCTGGTCTAAGAGAAAAGAAACATCTGTACCCAAAGGAAGCATGCAATGGTGAGACTTCAGAGCTGTGTCAGCGATGAGTCTCGATAGCTCCCACAGAGAACTAGAAGGAATTCAGAATGCCTTGTTTATTCCACTGAACACCAAAGCCTTGAAGAGAGACTAAATTAATTTCTCCAGTGGGAAAATCTGCCTAAGGGAACAATTTAGCCCTTAAGACAGAGAAATTAATAAAAAATTAGTGCCCTCTGATTGTTTTGCCTCATGATAGACAAATATTTCGTGAAAGCTTTAAATGATGTGCCTGAGCAAATATTAAGATTTTCCAAATTAAATATTAAAGCATTAATATTTTTACCAAAATTCTGTATAGGGAGATTTTTTGAGAATAAAATTCAGAGAAAAGAAAATTAGGGACATAAGCTTACATTGAGAAAAAAAATAGGGAAACATAGCCTCAGATTACCTTTGTATTTGAAATGCCAAATGTGATACTTAAAGGACTTCCCAAAAATTAAGCAATAGATAAAAACAGGCTTCCTGATAAGTCTTCCTGTGTGAACTGCAATCAAATTCTTAGAAGTTACACTAATGTAGCTTATCATTAATTTCTGACACGTACATCTTTATTTTAACGTATGTTTAAACTTGTCTTCACAATAAAGGAGTCAAGATAGGAATATAGCTTAACATCCATGTTGTTCTAACAACTGGCTGGTGTTTAAAGCAAGTATTTGTTGCCATGAAGCAGCCTTTTGAAAGATGATCACTGAAACTGGAATGTGGATAGTTATAAAAATGGCATTAATTTGCTTAGACCGGGAGATTTTCACAGGAGAGCAACTAGCAGAAAACATTATGAAAATGTCCAAGAGGACTGGTAATTGAGTTGATTAGTATGACCTTGGTTATGAAGGTAATAGAAGAGTGAATGGTGCTTAGACTGAGTTATAACTCTGCTACCTTGCTCAGAGATGTAGTGAGGTATGTAATTTGTTCAGGGTGAATCCGAGTAGCCTCGCCTCTCCCTGACAGGATAATACACTCTGACCAGTAGAGCTTGGCCAGCCACTTCTCCTACCCCAACAGAGTAAACAGTGCAGGGTCAGGAGAGGGATGATGAACTGTGTGCTTCCCCGGGTTCAATATGGTAATTTTCTGCTGGCAGACACTTTCTGTTAAAAGATTCTTTTAAAATCATGCAAATTAAAAACAATTTTTTAAAACTTTAAGAATGCAAACTTCCCAGTTTCAGAGAAGAGAATCTACATGCCTTTGAATTAAACTCCAGACGAAACATATCTTGATTTACTTAGTCACCAAAGCACATAGTCCTGTGTTGTTTTTTAACCCATCATGTTTCAACCTTGTAATCACTCCAGAAGAGCTTTAAAAAGAGTCAAGGTTTGTCTGCAGAACGGGGGCGTCGCTTTTTTGGAAACTAACCCAGCTAAAAACCTGTGCTTTGACTGCCTTTCTTTCACTAGATTAAAAGCGATCAGTTAGATATATTTTAGGTGGCTTCCATTTACAGGGAAAAAAGGTGTCCAAAACAATTAGACTAATTAGACAAAGAAAGCAAGGAAACACAATTCTAACTGCAACACTTTGTATTCATCCCCCCACCAGTAACATTGATGTGATATAAATTACCTGTCAAGCATCCACAGAATATGTGCTTTGAGAAAAGAGAAGTCACTGAAAGAAATTTTTAAAGTTCTGCAAGAAATCTTTAAATGCAAAACTTCAGAACATATAATTTTTAAAAATCAAGGAACAGGCAAAAACCAATGTCTTCAAAGTCAGCATAATTCAAATATTATCCCGTTCCTTCCATCCCTGACGAGCTGTCTTGCTATTTTATTGCAAGTTTCACAAACGAATAACTGGCCAAGGTTCCCTAGAAGGAAAATGTCTACATAAAAGATTCAATTAAATTTAAATTACTCAGTTCAGTCTGTGTGTGTCCAACGCAAATGCTGCCTTAGTAGGAAACCAGGCACAGATATTCAGCTAAAAATTGCCACACATTAGACATGTAATTTCAGACCATATTCCCCCACAAAGTACAAATCAGCTCTCTTTTGGTTTCATAGCTATCAGGATGTCATCGTATTCTTTTTCTGAGGAAGTATGAGAGGGTGAAAGGAGGAGCTTACGAAATAATTTTGCATTTTCTCTCAGAAATTAAAAATCTTCCATTTCTTCTCATTTATTTAAGTGCCACAGAGAAACGGGGCTAGAAATGGATTTAGAAAATAATCCAAGACATCTAAAGAAAATTGTCATCTCAATAACATTCCAAATATAATCATTTCAGGGGCAGAGGAGCAAAAGCAGTTTCTGTGCTCCCATGTATTTTAGAGACTTGCAAAAATAAAAAGCTCTCTGAAATCAGGTGTTATATATTCTGCTCTCATTTCACAGAGCTAAAATCAAACTGAATATTTAATTCTAAGTATAAACTAATGACCTGATCCTGAATCATGTAGCATGGAGATAGATTACTGTTGACATGCAGAGTCTCAGTGAAATCCCTGGGATATTGTGTGAGCGGAGCAGTCTGCCTGTGTGCTACACAATGCTCAAAACAGCAATGCTGAAATGGAGTTCAGGATATTCACAGCTACCATATTTAACACCACGCTTTTAATGCCATTCCTTGTGGTGTTTGGAAGGTCAGTGGATGTCGAGGAAATTCCCCACACTCAAAACTATGTGCATCGTATTAAAGTAATAATGGACTTTCATTTTAAAGTTCTGCTGTTGAAGATATTGCTGTTGAAGATACACTGTTGAAGACAGCTCAAAGTAAACTAAAAACAACTCCAGCCCAGCTTTGGGCTGTTTTCAAGTTTGCAAGCTATGAGCAGGACAGATTTGCTGGTGTTTTACCAGTACTGAGCTGACACTAATTATCCCGCTGTGAACTTTGGATGAAATTCTCATCCTGCTGAACTGATGGGAGTTTTGCCACTGACTCCAATAGCACCAGGAGTTTACCCCCTGCCTTAGGCTCCATGCCACTGTCTAATACTTTCTGCGTAATCAAGCCCATAAAGTTTATACTGAAAGCCAAAAAAATACTAGGTCAACTTGTAATCACTCTGCTTTCAAAGAGACAGCTTGTTCTAGTCAATAGTGCAGTCTCTCTGCTCAGTACTGCCGACGGAAGCTGCTCAGCCATCCTTAAGGGACCTCTGCCGGAGCAAGCATCCTCTGCACAGCTTCAGCTGGCATATTTAGTCAGTGCTGATGTTAATTTATTAGTATGCACTACCCAAATTCAAAGACTTTCCAAGGAAGTTTGACTGCAGTGGTAGCATTCTGATTTATGAAGCTTGGTTATCATTTTTAAACTACAGCCCTATCCCAAGCCTGACTCGACTGACAATGACATATATCCAATATGTTTGTCAAGCCTAGCAGGCTGACTACTCATCCCTGTGGCAGCTCTTCCCCCTGCTGGGATCAGTTGCACCCTACTTCCCTTCAGGTGGGTCAACTGGGCTCTTTGACACTTGTCCATAACTGGCTGTAACTGTAGGTACCAGTGCAAAACTCTACCCAGAAGCAATTCATCCTCCAAGAAACAAATCCAGTTTTACAAAGCCAGCTCTATGTAACTGAAGCTTGCACTGCAGCCACTACTGCAGAGTTAGAGACTTCCAAACAAACCAAGCTTGCAAAAATCCCCAAACCAACAAAACCAGAAATCTAATACCAGACATATGACTATATATGTGTACTTGCATGCCAGCATAGATATTTGTTTGCTACTTCTAAATATGGATGTTAAATGCTCCCTCTACACCAGACCATCAAATTTTCAATAAACCACTTCAGAACATATTTGAACATGTCTATTTAATAGGAGCAAAATGTCATACAAACAAAACATCCTCCCCATGTGGAGAGAGAAAATTCCCTATTACAAACATACGGCAATCGTAACTAGAGGAGGTATACGCGGTTACGGAGATCTAAGCAACGGAAACATGCCTGTGCGGAGCCCAAAAGAATTACATTAAAGATGCTCAAGTGTCATTTTAAGAGTCTGTATCTTGACATCAAGCAGCCAAAGATGCTTTCATGGTCTTTCTTCAAACAAAAAGGCAGAAACACAAGTAGGGATTTTCTTTTATGCTTAGCAAGATAAAAACTGAGTATAAACACAGAAGTATTTATTCTCACAGCAATCCCATGAAATGCACTGTTATTCCCATTTTACAGATGAGGAACTGAGTCACAGAAAGACTATCTGGCTCATGGTTTTAAAGGTAGTTTAAAAAAATAAGCTGATGATACTGGGTTCACATCCAGTGTTTGAGCCACGAAACCAGCATTCATCCTTTATAATAAGGTCAACTTTTCATTCAGTAACTATGAAGGTGCTGAAGGAATTCTGTAAATCTTTCTTCTGTAAAAGCTGCTAAAAGCTACATGACATTAAGATGAAAACTAGTAAACCTGAGCTCTAGTAACATATCCACTCAAGCAGGCTCCAAAGAAAATGTGGAAAATAGGTGTTTCATAGCTGAGGCAAGAAAGAGGGAAACAAAATGTCTTTGCAAATGATTTTGTTTGTGTGAGCAATGTGCTGTTGCTGAAAGACTGATGTGTGCAAAAATGGTATTTTTTTGGTATGTCAGCTTCAATTACCAGCAATCTAAGAGTGAAAAGTGACAGCCTTCTCCCAACAACCTCCTCCAAAGGAGATGCCCATCAGCCGAAAGCTCTGCTCCCCAGTGTGACCTTTCTTGCTTTGTGACTAGGCATAAGGGCACACAGCCATTTTATTTAAACTTGTTTTGAGAAAACTGCTTGTTAGATGTTGATTTCCAGCAGCCGCTGCCCTCTGAAAAGAATATTCATGGCCGGTGTTTCACTTCGAATGCTAACAGGATCAATTTGAACCCCCCTACACTCTCCATCTCTGACTTGTTTCATACATATTCATGGATATTTATATCATTTTACAGAAAAAATGTTTATGGGTGAGGATGCACATTGTACTGACTGTTGCTGGGTTTATTCCTAACGTGCATGTTAGAACAGAGAGCACAAACCGGTCCAAACAGGCAAGCTAGCTCCTAAAAGAGGCAAGGCAGGGAAAAATCACAGAGCCTGGAGTCCACTGCACTGCCAGACAAAGCAGTTTTTGGCACAAGTTTCAACATTATACCTAACAATGTTTATCAGACAGCTATTAAGAACATTTCACAGCCTGCTCATCCCCTTGCCTCTTTGTTTTCTCTATTTAAACAAAAATTACAGTCTCCTATTTTACTCGTGTGGTGAAAGGGCCCCGTAATCCACTGTATCCTTGGCTCTGTCACTGTGCTTGCTGACCCTATAGTGAGCAGGCTCTGACCACCAAATGCGAGCAGAATAAATTATCGCTGACACTCCAATATTTAATTATGCAGCTGTCAGAGCGGCCCTTTCGAAATTCATTTTAATAAAGTGGGAACTTTTTCCTTTCAAGGTTAGAGTCAGGGGAGTCACCTTCTGTGTCAGGCTGAGGTCTCCACCATGAGCTCTGCATTCTTCCCAGAGAAGCCTGTCACTTGGCCTGATAGAAGGACCAGATAACGGCGCTGATGTCTATTGGCCTCCCCCTCCCTGCCTGAATGAACATCCTTCATTTAAACCAACAATAATGAGGACCTCAAAGTCAGACAGGCAGCCACAAGGGCAGCTTGTCAGGAAAAAAAAGAAAAGGTTTCTTATTATAGAATTCACTTGATGTTATAGCTGCAATCTAAAAGCAATCATGTTCATCTCACCGTTTTAACTGGTTAACCAGAAATATTTAACATGGTAAAAAATGTGAATGGAAACCAAATGTATGAAGCCACAGCAGCCTGCATTTACCTGCACGAACTCAGATAAGTAGAGGAATACTGCTTTGCATCTTGCTAGGAGTAAAGTGTCTAGATAGATCGTTGTGCCAAATATTTAGAAGATAAAGCTCTACAATGAAACTCTTCATAAGCATGTAGTGCATAATATGTCATGTACACACACTGCAGCGCGCACATTTTATTGACCAGATGTGCTAAGATACTCAAATGAAAAGCTGTGGTGGGCATACATAGCCATGCATATACATACACACACATATAAACATGGCCTATTAATATGTGCAAGAAACAACAATAAGTGCTGGCCATAAGAAACCTTGCCTTCATGAAAACAGGCAATTTTAAAATGTGGCCATCTCTCAACTGAGTTGTTGTGTTTCAGATCCCTGCTTCCTAAACTTATGATTTTGTAGTGTGCAAATGGGAGAAAAATAGATGCAAGTTTACCAAGGACAGCCTAAAACTATGTTAGCAAGAATGTACTTGACCTACAGTAGTAGAAAGCCAAGAAAAATAATAACATACATATATTATTCCAAATCTTCTTGTTTCTGTGTGACAACACTTCTAATTTCCAAGCAACAGTGTTAATAACAACTTTGACTTACAAGCTATATTTCTTCCCTGGGTTCCTATGGTGCTATATAGGCACTGGAGATTTAGCTATGCAACACTTTCCCAAGCATGATTATACATCTTTTACAAATGGGGAAGTGAAAAACACATAAATTGATGTGGGCAGGGGATTAAAGCATGAAGGGAAGCCCCACATCTCCCAGTTTAAGACAAAAGTAGTTTGGCTAATGAAAGAGAAGTTAGTGGAGTACCATCCCACATCCCAGAGGTGCCAAATGACAGATCCCAAGACACAAAGTGTCCCAGGAAAAGAAATTAAAGTTTTTGCAAAAAAAAAAAAAAAAAAAAAAAAAAAAAAAAATTTTTTGACTTAATTTGATGCACAGTGAAATCACAGCCAAGAGAGAACACTGTGGCTCACTAGTACAAAATGTTTTATTTTTTGGATTCATTAGTACTAATGAAGAACAGGTGCAAGGTACCAAGGGAAATGCTGTGCATTGCCGTTCTCCAGCACATGCTCCTGCCCAAGTCATGCCTCAACATTTGGTCTTTAGCTCTTTCCCTGCAAGGGGGTGCACTTTGTAGCTTCCAAATCACACACAAATAAATCACTATCTGCAAAGCTAGCAGGAAAAAAAGTTTAAAAAAAAAAAAAAAGGATGCAGTGAATAGAAAAAGAGTTCACTTGAGTCTCTCAGTTCTCCCAAATGTTCTGGGTTGTGCTATGGGGCTTCACATTAAAGAATGAAATTAAAACAGCTCCCTGTTTTCAGTATGAGATTAGAACTTCCCACCAAAAGTGAGACTTTTTATTTTTTACCATTTTTCTGATTCACTTTTTTTGTCTCATGCCCATCTGAAATAGCTAATTATATAGATCAAGGCTTATCCTGATTATTTAGTGTAGGTATCTAAACAAGAACCTTGAAGTAAATGTGATTGCACTTGTTTCCTTTTACCAGTGGAGTTATCTGATACCTTCAGAGGCTGAGCTATAAGTTAATTGAGTTGAATAACCCTTTGGTGGTAGCCACTGCACTGGATTTGTGTACAGCTCCAAGGATGACATCTGTATCTTAGAAACCTTGATTAAGTAGTGTGAATCTGGGTCCTGGACAGTTATTTATTAGCTGCACATGAAGTACATAGCCAATAGGGCCCTGCTTCCTACTGTCTATGCATGTTTATATACTATAAATAATAACTGCTAGCTTTTTTTTTGCAACTTACACTAAGATTATCTCTCACTGCTTCCTGCTGTAGGTCCTCTTACTTTATTTTTAGCTGTGTCATTTAACTTTGATAGAGACAAATATTTTGACACATTGCTGGCATTTTGGCCTCAGCATGCACAAAACTGCATGCATCTTCTCACTGGCTTGGAGTTCACCATAGACGCTTACTGCATGGAGGCAATGCTCCCAGAACTGAAAATAAACCCCTAACACATAAAGAATATGTATTTATATTGCATTGTTAAACTGGAGAAATAAATATTTTAAAACACCATTGCTTTCAATGTGTTTTTACTGGATAGCTTCAACTTCTCACAAGTACAATACATTTGAAGGTTTCTATTACTTCACTCCAAGCAGCAGAGTTCACCTCCTGGTCTCAGTCCAAACATATCTGCTGAATCCTACCAGTCACTAATTTATACAGTGGAAAAATAATTATAGAACATCAGAAAATAAAAGTAATAATCCCATCAACCTGGTGTGACAAGCACACATAAACATGCTGAACATCCCAGCTCAGCAACAAACAAACAAATTAGCAATTGTTGAATGTACAGAACAGCAAAAGGGCTGTGATTCTCGTGCAATAACAGGGAAAGTGCAAATAAATTCTGAGTCAATGAGAAGGCTTACACTAACCTGGCATTGGGAGAGTTTTCAGTCCACAAATTCCTTCACAACTGAGTAAATTTAAAGAAATAAAACTAGATTGAGCATTGCTTTAATACCTGCTGGTGCAGTTTCCCACACTGTTCACTGGTTTGTTAAATATGAAAAAGATTTGCCTTGCAAAGCCGCAGTGAGAAATGCAGTCACAGATGGGTTAATTGTTCACTCCTCGGATTTTACTATTCTTATTTTGGCTTAAACATAACCTGTTATTATGACAAGAAAACTCCCTGGCCTTGTGTACAAGACTCAAATATAATCAGCCATATCACACTGTCCCTTAATAGAAGGTGCAATATAAAAAAGATCATTTAAGATGCCAGTAGCTTCCCTCCTGACCCTGCCTGGCTGAGAGGCAAATTGCATTAGAAAATGACATGCCATTCATCTCACGAGTAGTTGCAGGAACATTTAGCTAATTAAATGATTAATAAATTTAACACTGCTTTATAATTTCATTTAGCCGTGTTGGAAATCAAACGGTGCACTGCATGTGCACCGAATGAGATTAGGTGGGAGTTGTGGGTTTCACTGGCTGCCCTGGTAATTGAGATTAGTCTATTACTACAGTGACCTTTTTAACTTTTATATTCTCTTGTTAAAGTGAAATAAAATTTTATTCACTTTTAAGGCATATTTACTTAGTGAAATTTACGCAAAATTAAAGAAATACCAAGCTAAGAAGTGTTCTTATTACCCGTTCAGTCTCTTTTTGTTCTTTTACAATGATTTTACTCCCCTTTATGAATTCTTACTTTAATTTGGCAGCCCACCACCACAACAGAACACTTGGAAACAAACTCCCTTTAACCCTCAACAACCCACCCCCCCCCTAAAAAAACACCCCCAAATGATGTAAACCTAAATTGCAGTGAATACATCTAGCAGCTTAATGATGGGTTTGGTATACACAAAAAAGCTGTAACCTATATATTTGCACGTGATTACTGTAGCTTTATCGGGAAAGTACCTCGGGAGTTGTTGTTAAATGGTGAATCTATCTGTTCTAGCACAGTCGGCTAAAACAATCAGAATGCTGTGGGCTGTAGTCAGCTGTGGACAGGTGTTACATTTATATTAGAGCAAATCCCCTCAGTTTTTGTACATTCATTTTTGTACACAACTTTGGACAAAAATGATCTGACTTACTCACAAGCATCACAATTCACTGTGTAATTATATATCTGTATAATCAGTGTTTAAACTCAGTTTTGGATGATCAGGAGAGGTCCCTGAGGAAAGCAACAGCTCACTCTTGTTTTACCCAGCTTATGGTTAGAATTAGAGGTTGCTGCTGATATGTGGCTTGCCCCAGTTCAGTACATTACATCAAAGAAAGAAAATCAATTCACAGTTTCATTGTGATTAATACTGAAAATAATTCCTAACATTTCTGTATAATAATTATGGACACCGTGTCTTCAGGTAGTCAGCATAGGTTAGAAGGTTAATACCCAGGTATTTCAAATAGCCAAATAAACTCAAATTCCCTACAAGAAATAGCTTCTGTCTATCCAGGCACAGCTTGAAGCTTTTTTAATGTTAAAAGTATAGATATCTATCCACATAAAATTCATTTCAGCAATACAAGGACTCATCAGTTCTTTGAAAACTTGTCAAGATTACTGACAGTTAAGTCAACTCAAAACAAATTTTCAATCAATATGTCTAATGCTAGAAAGGAATTTAATGTGTTCCCTTTTTGAACAGATGTGTGTTTATAATATAGGAAAAAAAAAGAATTAAAATGTATATCATTACTGAAAACTACTGAAAACTGATTTCTATCTGAATCACATGGTAAAGCATTTCACAAAGTACCTTTGAAAAGAACAAGTCAGAGCAGTGTTGACTTTTTCCTGAGATCCTGATGATTCAAAAAAGGATAAACTACTTGACAGACTGTTCATACAATACGGATATAAAATCCATGGTGGCTGAAGTGAAACGATGTAGTGGAAATGGAATCTGACAAGAGTAGAGTAATAGTTCTGCTCACTTGCTCTGGTAAAATAAAATTCCGATACAGATGGGCCCAACATGTGGGAGAGAGAAATTATTATCAGCAAATGCATTAAATATAGCAACTACAGCAACAATTTCATCTTTGAGGCAAAAAAAGGCCAAACAAATTATAGGTGATAATTGTAACAGGTATTTACTGTGATAATTGGAAGAGAAAATTATCCCTAAATTTCCAAAAAGTAGTCAACACAGATGTGAAGAGCCATCAACAGGACACAGAGGTATATCATTGTCTTGATGTAGGGGAATAAATCTCAATTCTCTGGACTAAATACTCCTGGTTTCAGAGGGACCAGCTTTCCACCCAACACTGGGGGGGCATCTTCTTGCTGTCAAAACGGCAAAAGTCAAGCTCATGGCTGTGAGGGACCAATAATATGGGGTATGCATCACCTCCCTTATTTTCAGATGTTACTGACATAGGTGTCTATATCCTACTTTAATGTCTAGACTTGTTTACAGACAGTGAAGAAAAAGGCAGTTTTTGAGAACTATTCATCTGACCTAATTTAGTCCTTTATCCTAAGGTGAGATAAGCTGTAGCATAAAAATGCCTTCTCCTCTCATTGGATTACTTGCTGATTTTATTTTCTTTATTCAATGCATTCACAGATTTAGCAGCTTTGACTCAGGAAGTCCTTTGGAAAATGGTTCTTATACTCAGGAATGATCAGTTATGGCATTTTTTTGTTTTGGTTTGGTTTTTTTCCTTATGGAAGTGTTCTCTGGCATTTGAATAGATGCATTAATTCTTCTAGGGAAGATAATATATGAAGCTGACGATCTGATGACATATACTATATAGACAATAAAGATATTGTCAAATGTCAAGGGGAATACTGTTTCCTATGAAAACAATGACATACGTATAACGGAAGCTCTGCCTCTACAAAATACAGCTTTCTAGAACTAAAAGTGTAATATGAATTTTATTTCTTGGAAACAGAGATTATTTATGGTGGCAACTACAGACATGGCAGGATCTAAATAGCCATTACCCACTCACAACTGTGAGAAGTAGGAAAACCGATCCAATTTTTCCAAAAAGTTATGTCCCCTAGTGTCTCCCTAAGTCATTAATCATATTCCTTCAGTTTTTATTGAAAGAGTGGTAACCTATTAAAAAAAAATGTTGCAAAGAAAGAGGTAAGTCTTAACAAAAAGACTGGCAGTACTCCCATTAATAAGAAATTAGGTCTATGGAAAAAAGTGTCAAATCTTGAGAAAATTAATTATTTATTTTATAAGCTTTTTTTTTTTTTTCATTTCTGGTAATAAAATTAGGTCTTCTGAGGATATGATAGCATTAAATCTTCAAGAGTGAAAATGATTATTATTAAAACAAGCACTTTGGTCTTTCAAATATGAGTAGATTTGTCCACTTCTCATATAGTGTCTACTTCTGCATGAAGTTGGCACCAATATCCAGTTTAACTTAAATACACCTTGAAGACTACCTGTATGACTTCTAATAATGTGCACTGATGTGGAACTGCGGTCATTGTTTCTTATCATTCACACTGGGAAACAGTGTAAGGTCAAGCTTTTGTTTCAGTAAGTAGCCTTTGATTTTAATTACCTCATACAAAAGATGAAATCTGGGTTCCAGTAAAGGCAATATGAATTTTTATACTGACTTGAGTGAAGCTACAATTCATCCCAGGTTACTGAATGTTCAGTTGTGTATGCATCTACCAAGGTGCCGTAGTCTAGGATTACATATGGTCAAATGGAAAACAGACCCCTTAAAAATGGGGTATAAGAAGTCTGCATATAGCTTGATATCAGCCACTTTTCTTGCAACCATTTTATGTACAAAGTGAGTTTATCCATACCGATAAGACTGCATCACCAGTAAGGGCAAGAATTATGTGGATCAAAGACATACTTAGCCACTTGACCACATGAGTCTTCCAGGACAAAATCAAAAGTATTAATAGGAAATTATTTTCTTCTTCTGAAAACTGCTAAAGCCACATTACCTATCAATTCCCAGCAACAGATCAATTGCTACAAAGGTGTCATGGTTGTAGGACAGCCTGTGCAGACCATGACACATCTGATGCCTTGACTCCAGATGAGCCACCAAAACCAATCATACTCAGACTTTCTCTGGGTAGCAGCTGTGCAATTATGACATGTAAAAACCCCACTTATTCTAGAACTTTGGCTGATGGAACTGATTCAAAACACACTCAGAAAAAGCAACTAATCCAACACCAAGGCTGATTCACCTGACTCCCTTTGGTCTCCCGAATTGCATCCAAATTAAATATCTAGGGTAGTCTAAATGGGACAGTCTGAGTAGCATCCATAAGGAAGTTTGATTATACTCCCTTGGCCATGGAAAAATAGCAGTGTAAGCTGTGTTGGAGTTTGGAAATGGCTCTACCACAGTTACTACCTATGCAGGCATCCCCTACACACAAGTCCCACCACAACTCCTTTCCTGTGTTTTCTAACAGCAGCATATTTTAAATGAATTCCATATTCTCTCACAAAAAAACAGGCAAGTGGAAGCAGAAATGGTACTTTAAAAAGTAATCCATGTATTGCTTCTTCTACAGAAGTATTTAACTAGTAGTGACAAAGCAGCTGTTACTTTTCACACTTGAAAAAGCATGGTGATATCTCAGTTACCAAGAAGTGGCAAATGAATGTATCGTCAGCATTTGGATTCAAAAAGATTCAGTCTCATTCTAAAGGTGATTTCAGAGATGTCATATTAATGATGAGCATGATCCAACATTCTGGCTACCGAAAATGGGACATATTTAGAAAAAGTTAATACAACAGACACAAACATGCTGAGGAGAAAGCATTCATAAGCATAATCTTGAGTTACTTACTGGTGTCTACAGCAGATTGAGAGCTTTGTATGGCAGTCTGCTCCTGCCTCTGGACATTCCTGAAGTTCTAGGGCAATGCACGTGTTGGCTGAACTAACTCTCCTGACTCAATCAGAGAACAGCAGTCTTGACTTCCCAGCCCTACTGTAAATAAAGACATGTTGCAGGATATTTTTACACATTGCTATTTTTGTATGTTTTTCATAAACTGAATTCCAGCCTAACTCTATTCATGTAGGTCTCACTGCTACATCGCCCTCCTCAAAAGAGTACACTTGACTACATCTGGAATGGCTGCCTCAGTAAAATTAATGGATACAGGGTATGAGTAATGCTATTAAAAGTAAAGAAACAAACCCTGTTACTTCTGTTTAGGGAATCTTGTAGCTCACAGTAATGTGAATTTAGCTGTTTTAATTTCTTTGGTTGTTTAATTGGAATACTGATTCCTAAACTAATTTTTGTGTCATCAGTGTCAAATGCCCGCCTTGTAACCACTGAGATCAACCCAGCCAGCTCGATTCATTCAGCTCCACCAGGTCTGACTCTACCCCAGCCTCCCATATCTTTCAGGGTTATGACTCTCACTAATGGGCTATAATCAAGGCTGCAATCTCTGTGAAGCCCCAACACAGTGGTTTGTGGCGAATCGACCTGCATAAACTCACAGATCTACACCAGATGCCTCTGCTGGCTCAAGTGCAAACCACTCTTTGACTCAGCACATAACCTGGATGCACCACACACAGAATGCAGATACTCCACAAGATCTGTTGTCACCAGTTCCACACTCCTGGCCATCATGGATAATATTCACTGCTAATGATAAGGAGAAAGAGAAACTGAATGCGTGTTGGTTCCCTTCCAACAGCCCATCCTGACTGACAGCTCAGCCAGCACCTATCCACTTGAAAAGAAGATTAAACTGGAGAAGGATTAGTGGTCACGTAGGCTCTCCATAACACGTTTTTCCACAAAGCTTCACTCTATGCTTCTGGGTCCATTTTAAGCATCAGACTGACTTTGTGCAGTTGAAAAGAGACTCTGTACAAAACCTACAGGATGCTGTATTTACCTCATCAGTCACAGAAGTGGATCTGCAGGACTAACTCTGCTACCCCTGAATAAAGTGTCACCAGTAATAAGTAATTTATTACATGCAGGAGAGAGATAATTAACGGTGGAAGTTTTGGTGGGTGTAAAGTCCAATTTTTCACATAAGATGTGTGCCTTAATATAGATTTAGCATTGTTTAGTGCAACCTGCTGCAATTACTCAGAATTTGAACCATCTGACCTTATTGCATTAAGCCTGCTAATAAAAAGCAAATGGCTGGTCTCTTACTCACCCCCTTGAACAAGCACAGGACTATGGGAGGAAAATTCAGTGTGCAAGTCTTTATATAGAGCCAGTTGTGGTTTAGCAAACCAGTGTGATGGGAGATGTTCTCTCTGGCTCAGCGCAGGTGTGAGTCTGCCTATACATTGCTGCCACTTCGGTACAAACGGGCTGTGCATTGTACTCCACTCATCCATCACCCGCTCTGTCAACACAGGTCAACTAATCCTGCTCCCTATGACCTCTGACCAGCACGCTGAAGGGAGGCAACAAAAATTCAAATGCACTGCTGAAGGAGACAGAATTGTTAAAGCTGCCTTTTCTTCTCACCGAGACAGGGTAAAACAAACTTCTAAATGCTATTAGAGAGCAAACCTCTGTAAACGAGGAAAAGCAGCTCCCCAGCTCTTCCCATTGTGATTAATATATTGCCAGATCCCTTGTTTTTCCATAATGTAGACATTTTATCTGCTTTTGTTCTTAAAGAACCCTGCCTCAATTCTGTCATTTTGTGTCAATATTTTATGGTTAAAAAACAAAACAAAACAAAACAACCAAAGCAAATAAAGGCAGAGCCCAAACCAGACAAAAGGGGACTGTGGATGCACCAGATCAAAGCTGCTAACTCCACAGAGGGAGCTGATTCCTCAGCTTGTTAAGGCAAAACAATAAAAAATATTGATTACTGACTTACAGGTGTGAGTAGTGAATTAAGAAATACATGAAAGCTTAAGTGAAAGAAGAAAACAGACCAAACTCTCAGACAAAAAGTGTCTGGAGCAGGGTTTTCACATAGGTGTTTACTTCAAGGTCTGGGAGAAACTCAAGAGAAAAAAGTGGGCTAAAAAGGCTTTTGTACTTACAGTAACAATACTTTCATTCAACATAATGGAATCTCACTTCATTCAGAGAAGTTTCGGTACAGCAATGGCTAAGCTGAGTATTTTCACGCCCCAACTTTTCTTATTTATCTTTGGGACAACGAGCTTTCAGTATTTTGAAAGAGTGAACAGGAGAAATTAAAAGACTCATAAACAAACCAAGTGAAGACTTTTCCTGCCTTTGCTATCAAGGTAGTCACAAGTATAATGTTTTTATTGAAAAACTAAAACAAGTATTTACAGCAAACTCAAAACGTCTTTCCACTTCCTCCAGATACTAACAATATAGTGGAAAAACATACACATTCACTTGTATGTCTTTGCTTGCAGGACCCATGATTATTTCTGTAAACAGACAGTAAGATGTGGAAATTCCTTTGCACTGAAGAGAAACTGAGCACAATGAACACAGGATAAACTACATTAAGAATTACAGTGAGTGTTTGCAAGAATCCTTTTGAAAGACTCACAGTAGGGACTAGTGGTGGTATAGGGAAGGGATGTGATTTTACAGAATAACTTCCTGGGCAGGTAAAATTGAACCCCAAATGCAGTAGAGAAGGTAAATGGGATGACCTGGTTTTGGTGCAGCTGGTCCAATACTCTACTGCATTTTTAAGAACTGTGTTTAAGATGACTTCTTTAGGAAGCCCTACAATTTTGGTAACTCTATCTTTTAGCAACTTTGCTTTTCAGCTTGTTAAGGAGGATTTGCTTTTCAAATGTCACTGGCAGCCTGTTCACCCATGGAATGAAAACGTGAAAACGAAGGTGAATCCAAGAGAGAGTCATCCCAACATAAATATGCAGCGAGAACTGAATCTGAAACTTAGATGCTAAAGCCTAAACCATTTTGTCTGTTTCAAAAACTGAGACATTCCCACTCAATCGTTTTCTCAGATTTGAGTTATGAGTTGTATTAAGGACAAAACTGTCTATCCTCCACACTGGAACAAGTTTTGGGCCACTGATGTCAACTGGAACGCAACCCGTAAACACAGTCACAAGTTGCCAGCAAAACGCTAACTATTTCTCTTACTTAGAGTACATTGGGTGGACCCAGAAAACGTATGTTCTAATGGAATTTTTGTTACTCATGTATGCAATTTTCTGATCTATCACCTGATTTTTCCCTAAGACATAACTTTTGATATGAAAAACTGGTGTAAATGCAGTCCTTACGCACAGTTCTAACTCACATATGTGCACACAGCTTGCCACTGATTTCAACAGGAGTTGCCTTTAAACAAATTTAAACTAAATGTTCAGCTTCTGGTAGCTCCCAAGATAAACACAAGCAGGCCCCTGTGGTGTGATAGCCGTTAATGCAAGCGCACAGCTTTGTTGATATGTAAAACCTTCTAAGAGCCAGAAACTGGTTATTCTTAGTCATCAAGATGAGATTTGAATCTTTGGGATGTTTGCCTAACCCTGTAGGCTTAATCCACTCTGAATTACAAATTACAATACTCCAGCAGTCAGTTAGAATTGAATCTGAATCACTGAAATATGGAAAGTTGCTGGTCAAATTATGGGCTGACCCTACATTTCAAAAATCATCAATAATGTAATTACCAAAAATACTACCAGAAACCTGACTAGAAAAAGATGGCCACAAAGACTTATACATGAAGGGTGAAAAGGCAAGAACTGATTAGCTTCACGCTAGAAAATTGAATTCAAAGTCGTCAGATGCGCTCAGGACTGGAGGGTTTTATTGCCAAGGCAGGAACAAATGAGGACTTGCTGAATGCAGCTGATATTCCATTGATAGCTAAGTAGGAGACCTCCTTATAAAGCTGCTGAAAAGTAGTTTAAATAGGTCTTCATAATTCAGGCTGAAAAGCAATCTCATATAAAAACCACATGTAGTTTTGTGCTATAGTCCTTTTTCAGATGATGGGTTGAGATACTCTTCCACTTGCATTCTCTTTTGTTGTTGTTTTTGGTAGGACACTTCCTGTTTAGGAAGTGAAATGATATTCAAAACTGGGGGTTTACTGTAAGTGATTTCAATAACATACTTCTCCTCCTACCACAACCACAACTCCAGTCCCTGTAGCTCCAAAACCAATAATAATAATGAATGGTGAGTTCCTGACTTGTTACCTCGTGATGCAACTTGGCACCAACAAGGAAGAAACAGGAAGGTTGGCTCAAGGCAATTATGGAGCTAAAGCTGGTATAAGCATTTGTTTTATTACTTAAAACAACTACAGAATGCTTTGTTTCAGTGTATTCACCCTTTTTCATCCCCTAAATCGTTCTCACCCAAGCCACATAATTAGGAGACTGAATTTTGTCTAAGTGTCCTTTGAGAAAACACATAGCACTGCCACTGCAACCAGGAAGGCAGGCAGACACAGCCTTTGATTACTGGCATGCAACATAACATTTGACATTTATTACATATTTGTATGTTTGTTCACCAATGTCTTCTTTTCACCCTGCAATTCACATTGTATTCCTAACTCTTTTTTACTACACTAACATAACCAGAATACGGGGTTTGCAGCCACTTGTAAATTCCTAAATGAAGTATCATAGTTTTGAGAAACATGATCTTATTTTTCAGATGTGAGGGTTTTAATTTAACCAGAGTTAATTGTAAATGGAGCACACAGATACAATGAACTACGATCTAAACTTCAACAATATGATTATAGGAATGTGTCAGAAAGGCTGTAAAGCCACAAAAAGTGGTTGGCGGGATTGTGCACTGTTGTGAAAAGGAAAGAAAAGCCAAGACCAGTGTAAACAAACAGTTTATCTGAAATGCCTAATCTACCTTCACACTATGGTTTTACTTTTGTATTAAAGTCAGATCCCAGTATATACTGCAGTAACGGGAGTGTTGTATAAATGATGACATAGAACAAGAAAGAAAAGAAAAATTTGATAAGCCATCTGACCAAGGATCAGTATACGGCTGGAAGTACCCACCATCTCAAGACAAACAGTGACTAATAATCCCTGGCGGTTGTTAAGAGTCTCAAGGTAAATTTTCTTAAGCATAAGGGAGTAGACACTGTTGTCCCGGGGAAAGTCCAACTCAGAAAACCCCCCTGGTTCTGGCTGTTTCCATTGCATATGGTGTTGCTCCCTGCTATGTTTCAAAAGCTTGGGAGAGCTGTTATGCACTGTTAACTGACACTTTTCAGGGTAAATGTGGATGTTTCTCATTGTTGGAGTGACTTTATCCAAGTGCATTCATGGGGAATTTGGTTTGTCATGGTGCAGACTCTGTTGTATACAGCCCAAGCTGAAGACAGTGGAGTTTTTCTGGTGTATCCCGGAATAATAAACCATTTAAGAGAACTTCTTGAAATAGAAAGGAAGATTTCTCTACTACAAGATAAAATTTACTGAAAATCAAACCCTTTTTTTATTATCATTTTAGAAGAGATTTTTTATTAGCTTTTATTTTAATAACCATCTTCTGGTAAGGAACCCTGATTTTGGTATTGAGAAGAAATATTATTTTATATAGCTTTAAGTGAAAATGAGAGTCTTTCAAATTTTTTTAATTTCAGACTTTTTGAATTTTTTCAGTTCTAGCCTTTTGACCTCTAATTAAGATTTGAAATAGAAGCTATTTTTT
>JAOEHY010045862.1:0-47553 GCA_025447955.1 Psilopsiagon aurifrons
CCCTGTTTAAGTTTGAACCCGTTACCCCTTGTCCTCTCACTACAGTTCCTAATGAAGAGTCCCTCCCCAGCATCCCTGTAGGCCCCTTTCAGATATTGGAAGGCTGCTATGAGGCCTCCACGCAGATATGAACCTGCAGGGTCATTTTGAGTCCTTCCGGTGTTCTTTGCTCTACCTTGCCTGGTACTTATGCCTTTTCTTCCTCACAAAGGATAAGCCTGATGGGCAACTGCTAGAGTATCTAGAGACGACTTCATCGCTATCTAGGAATATGCTTGATCATGACTGCAGCTCTCCACTGCCAGTATTCATATTAACACTACACAAACACCACATAAAATTATCAAATCCTATTTGTACTTAGACATCCCCTGTTAGAACACCTCTTGGATCACATCTTCAGGAAGAGACAGATATACCAACATGCAATTCAAGCTTTTACAGCTGAAAACTACATGATGTACCAAAACAAGTTTACTTAACTACTAAAGTGAACTGAAGCCAGTCTTAAGACTATGCCATTGCCCCAAAAAACAAATGTTAAAGTAGCTTCTAAGTCTGCTACTCATACCTTGCTTTCTTCACCTTGCCTCAGCCTCCCAGGGCTAGGTGGTACTGATGGACGCTTTCTCCCTTTCTCTTGCTGGAAGAGATCCTGCAATCTAAATAAATAAATAAATAAAATAAAATACACAAAACCAAATGCCCCCAAAAAGCAACCAACAACATAATAAATAAATAAATAAAACAACCACCACAAAAAAAAAAAAAAACCAACAACAAAACAACACAAAAGACAAACCAAAAAGGTAATCAAAAGACAGGTTACAGGGTATCAGCAGTGAAAGGCACAAGTTATGAAGTTTCCCCAAACTAGAATACAGCCAAGCATGCCTTCACAAGTCTGTACTGCAAATTCAGATGGTTGCTAACATATGCCAAAGCTATGTTTCAAATGGCCAAAGACAAAATATTCTCTTCACCTCTGAGACAATTTGACCCAATCAATTGCTTTTCCACACTCCTTTCTTCCTCCTTTATTCAAATGACATTTTCTCCTCTCAGGTGGAGCTCTACAACACAATACTTTATCTAGTTTCAAACGATTTTCTGTTCCAGTCAACCAGCTGTCTGGTCTTAACCACCAGAGGATATTCAGAACAAGCTATACAGAAAGTATTACAACTGCAACAGGGAAAGGAAGTACAAAAGAACCTCTTCCATCATACAACCAACACCGTGCCAGTGTTACTCACGATTCCATGCCCTCTTACCTATTATTCCAGGCTTGTAGCATCTCACAAAGTCCTTGTTTTTTTGCTATCAGTGACTCAAAAACAGACTGCAGCTGTTGAGGTGTGTCTAATGATGATGAAAGCAGCCTTGCTTGGATTTTTTCAGTCCAGTTTCGAAATTCCCCCTCTTCCATCTGCCATAAGAAAAACTATCAGTGTTCTGTTCCCAGAGTCAACACCAGATTCGAGTGGCTTCTCCACACACTTTGCAGCCTATGATCTGCCAATACAGAAGTAGTTCCTTACCTCTTTTTGGGCAAAGAGGTCTTCCATCTTCTCTTCCCTTGTTTTGCTGAAAGTATCTGTTTTCAGAGAAGCAAGGCGATCATCAACAGCAAGATAGACTTGTGACACCCTGTCAATAGAGATTCAAAGAGTTAAGCTGTGACTACCTGAAATATCTTCAACGTTCTGTAATGAAAGTACAGATGTTTTTAAGGTTAAAATTTGCAAGACAATATATGTCACTTTGCACTGCAGGTTGTCACTCTGAATTTACACAAAAAGTCTGAAAAAATCCATTAATATAGCAGGTGAAGGTAATTAATAAGATTCCAATACCACCCTCCCTTAGAAGTATAAACACATATAAATATGTTTTAAACCATCACTTGACCATTAAATTATGAATATTTAGCAAGTCTTACCTATGCTAGCAAAAATAGCTTTGTGTTCTACTTATAAAATGCCCAAAATACAAATAAGCTGAGGAAGGCATTAAAAACAAAGCTTACTTTTGAGAGAAATCTTTGAGATCCTGCAAAATAGTGACCTTTAATGGAGCCTGCCGTTTGATGTAGATCTTGGGGAGTGGGACACACACTTCAAGCAACCGGATTGCAGAGTAGCTGAGAAGACAAGACAACATCTATTAACAAGACATTCCCCATGTAGTACTAATTCTATACCATACTGCAGTTTGTGGCCCTTATATGAAGAGGGGCACTGTCAGTGGTCAGAGTTTTTGTTACTTTTTGTAGCAATAACAACCTGCTCATGTATCTCCTAGGCAAAAACTGAAATAGATCAAATTGCACAAACCAAATTCTGAAAGTTTAAGATTAGACATGGAAAAAGTGTTTTCCTTCTGTATCACGAAGTTAGGAACACTGCCCTCCCCATCCAGGACAGTGATGGCACCCAGAATGCCCTCTAAAAGCCAGCATCCAACCCTGCACTTGTGGTTATACTGCAGCTATGCGCTCCCATGCCATACTCAAAGTGAATGACAGACTTAATGAATCCTTACTAGAGATACATGCTTCATATAGTATTAGAGAGAGAAAGAAGGAAGTTTTTAGCAGTGGACCTCACCTGAAAGATGCCACCATCTGATTATAGGAAAAATACTGGTGATAGTCATGGTGAATGGAATGACCACAAGGCTCTGCATTGGCCCTTCGAGTGTACTGGTGCCCATAGAATCTCAGCTCAAGGTATTTTGCAAACGACATAGACCAAGAATCATTGGAAAGGGGAACAACTGGTGTCACCTGAAAAATTGAAAGCCAAGGGTCTCAATTTCATCCTTCAACCAAGATTAAGGACAAGCTAACATAGGCAGCAATCTAGTATTCCTACTACCAGAAGCACCTGGAACCCTGAAACATACTAAACAATAACAAAAGAGAGCATGTATGCAAAGCTAAGGCAAATACATAGTTAAATCAGATAAACAACAACTGCTGGTTGATAAGGACAGGTATTAAGTTGGGGAAGTCTAAACACATCCTTGACAGCTTATATCGGTTATGCTATTTCTCTACATAGAGACAATTTCCAGCAATACAGTCAGCAGAACACATTGGTATTACTCTGCAGTTTATTTCAACTTCAGCAGTGCTTGCAAGGTTAGAGTAGCCACTGCTTTATATATACTTAATAGCCACAAATATATTCGTGCTTACATGAGCACACAGAAACAAAGGTTATAGAACAGGTGTATACACAGCAGCGTAGGGCTTGCCTTCAGTAATTACATTAACTTCCTCCAGGTATCTTTAAATCCAACACTTGTATTCAAGACAGCATGAGTAGGTGAATTGAGTCATCCACATGGGTAATTGAGATGTTTTGCATTTCAAGCACTGCACGAATCTTTTTTCATTAAGTCTTGTTCTTCTCTCTTTGAAGGCTTTTAAGTTTTAGAATGTTTGTCTAGAGATGAGTAACCAGTTAGCAATGTTTTCTTAGCTAAATTATAGAATGAGTTTCAGATAACACACAATCTTACTATCTTGTGGTTTTTGAAGCAACTTCATTCCTCCAATGAAGATTTTACTTACTTTCTAATGACTACTAAAGGAAGTCTAGACATCACATTGATGCAATGCAAGACTGCCCAGTCCATACCAGACCAAAGAATACCAAGTGGGTTTAGCCAATTACTAAGCCAGTAGGTCTTCAGTGTCTGCCCCTCCCCATTCTTTTGATGCTCATACTGATTCACTGCAGTGAAAGGGACCACACTCTTCACCTCTAAGAGGACAACTCCATTTTCCATGTGTCAGAAATTGGTTTCTAGCAATACATGAACTCCGTTTAAACCTATCCTCTTAGAGCTAGGTTTGATACTTTCCGACATGACTACCTCAGACAAGATGTTTCACCCTCAGCAGCCCTCTCTACAAGAGGAACCTTTAGATACAAGAGAATACTTGTACCAGCAACAGGTTTTGTGCTAGTTTAGCAATAGGTCCAGGGATGAGCACTTTCTTAAAATTACTGCCTTTACATACAAAGCGAGACACAACAGGAATACTAAACTGGAATAGCAATGATTCTTAAGTCTACAACCTTACCTGTTTACACAGTCTACACCAGGAATAAGTAAGAATGGTGTGCTGGTATCCAGGGACCGGGGAGTCCAGCTCCTTTAACACAATTTGCACACAGCCTTGCCCATGAACAAAGCGGCGAATGTGGTGCACCATTGGTGTTTCACAGAACATGCTGGGACATTGGTAGGAAGGCCTTATCGAGGTAAAATGAAAAGAATAATCACATGCTAGGCGCTGCTGTAGAACAGATTCAACATATCCAATCTGCCTTTCAGTATCACAGTACTGTTTACCTTTAGTGTAGAAGTTTGCTAAGCCCTAGTGAGGGCTGTTTCTACAATGAACTGTGCTCATTTAGAAACAGCATGCAGGGAAAATTCTCTTGCCAACAACCACCATATAGGTCCAAAAAGCAGTGACTGGATACTAAACGCTATCACAATCTTTTTATAATGAATCACTTTCTAAAGACATACTTCCTGTAGTCCACAAAGTATGGATCAATAACCTGGAAGGGCCTGGCACCAAATTAGAAGATAACTTTGGCAGTGTACCACAGCAAAGGCTACTGAGGTCAAAGATGTGCCAAAAAGCCTTCAACCTAGCAAACATTATGCTTTCTGAAAGAAGAGGTAAGCAAAATAATGCCACATAACCTCTTTCAACAGTAAAAACTCATGACCTTCCTTTGGATGGGTTTCTTTTAAATCAGGGAAGAGAGTGTTACAACAAACAGAAAAATAAGCTTAACTGTTCAGGTATCAAAGTGAAACATGGAATTCTTCAAAACAGAAAAAACCCGAAAAAAAACCAACAGAGCCTCGTTGCTCATAGGAAATAAATAAACAAATAAATTTAATTACCAAAACTGTGAAGATTGAGAAGCATTCACGTTAGCACACTGCTAGTCAGCAGAGGGAAATAAGAATTTAAAAGTGGCAGCTGAGCTCCTCCTCCTCACTGATCAGCACAAGGAGAAATACTTGTTCCTCCAGAGAAGGCTGAACATTAAGAGCATTTTGCTACAGCAAGTGGCCAATGGAGAGAGGAGAGTAACTTTGTCTTCTGAGAAGCCATAGGCTGCCTATCCAGCTTCAGAGCCTGCTAAGACTCTGTAGAGGGTTCTGGCAGTATTGATCATTACTGAAACATAACTTGCACCTCTGTCAGATGAATTAAATTACACAGTACTTCGCCAGGGCTAAAAGTGTTCTGAAGAGTTTACATTAGCCACCTTGCAGATACGACAAAGCCTTACCCTGAGGTGTTCAGATAACTCTAAAGGAGTAGGGCTCTTTTCAGAACTCGTATGAAAAACAGTCATTAGTACACTTGCTTGTCTTGATAAATAGCTGTTTGGAATACACACTCAGACTCTTAACTAGGCCCTTAAGAGTCCTGATCACTACAAGGATGCGCTAAATGAACAAATCTATCTTTACAAACTTCTAAGTCTTGTTTCATGATCTGTTCCACTTCTCATTAGAGTAAATAGGAGGTGCAGAGCCCAAGTGGGAAAGCAGTAGATGCAATTGCTTTTAAGTAGTGAGCGCAAGTAAGTGAATTCTCAAATACAGCTCCTATTTCACTACAGCATGATAATAAAGCAAAGGGAACAACAGATTTAGGTGGTAAACTTTACTAGGACAAAACAATCTTTGCTATTATCCTAAGTGCATAGGAAGTACAGTCTATGAAGAGGGTGACGGGTCAGCTATACAGAGCTACCAAAGCTTTATTTTTTTGTTTAGAATGAGATTTAGAGTAAGTTCCTCCTCACCTGAAACAGTAGCGCTCCAGAAAAATCCCTAGTGTCAGGTCATTTTTCCCATAGAACTCCATGGTCACGATCCTAAAGCAGAGAACAGAATGCTTTAGAGGATGGATGCTGTCACTGTTAGCTGTGCAACAGCCATTAGGCTCACAGATCAATATCCACTGCTGGCTTGTTTTCAGCCCTGTATACATTCAGAGACTTCTTTCCCCCCCTCTCCTGACTACCCTTCCTAGATCCCTGCTGTTAGGTTTGCTAATAAGGAAATCAGGACTGCTACTAGAACAACTTTCAATTTGACATTTAAAAGTCAAATAGAATTCAACTGCACTTTTTAAGATCATGCTCAAGAATATCTAGGCACTGAAACCTAGACAGCTTGAAGCCTCAAACACAGGAAGATAAAAACAGCCTTAAGAAAGCCTTATTCTTCTAGAAGATGTAATAGCAACTTCTATTTTCTTAGAACCTGAGGTGACCAAGCCACTTAAAAAGTCTATCAGTTTAGGTGTCACAAATAAGACATCTCTAATGACAGTAATTTACATCCTCCTACTGTTGCTGTTCAGTGAGCTTATCACCACATTCTTTGGTTAACTCCTAAGCTTTTACAGTAACTCTAGACCTTTCCCTGTGAGAGCACCATCTCTATATTTTCAGGTGAACTAGATGATGAAACACTTAAGACTTGTCCTGTCTAGTAGAGCTAAAGCGTGTCGTAAGTTGCCCACAATTAACAAATTACAGCCCCTAAGCTAGAAACAGTTAAAGTTCCTCATGCTGCTAACAATAAAATGAGAAATACAGCAATATATTCACATGGCACTCTAAATAATACAACCTAGATGCATTCTGAAATTCTCTTAAGGCTTACTTTTCAGCTTGGACATTCTTATGTGTTTATACACACCAACACTTCCCCACAAAACTGCATGCAGTGCCCTCCCCACATATACATTACTCTGCAGCGAAAGGATCAACTAAACTATTAGGTTTTAGGCTTGGCTTTATCATTCATGCCTTAGGGATTACAAAGGATCCATGCTCTGGATCCACCTGGCTAGGTAAGACCAAACTCTTCTGGCAACAGTTCCTGTTGCAGGACGGGCACAACCTACCAAGAAGTCCTCCAAGAAATACTGCTATTGAAGCAAGCATTAACCCTGACTTAGATAAAAAAAAGACAGCAACTATACAGGCTGTAGAGAAGTAGTTTTTATACCAGGGGCTAACACAGGCACTTGGAGCATTGCTGGACTGAGCAGAAGAGCTACTGAAGAGAACACAGAGCCTCTGATGGTTTACTGGACTCAGGCAATCCACCTGGTAGAGAGAGAAAAACTCATTTACTGGTTACAGACACATCCATCTACACACAACTCCTGATGACAAAATTCTATTCCGGTAATTTTATTTAAAGATTAATCTCTGCTTGCTCCTTTTGTACTGATTAACCTTGCATTATCTCTGAGCTTTAGGCAGACTTGAACCATGTATAATTGCTAACTGCAGTTTTAAACCAGCATAACTTATATGCCTAATGAAAGCAACGCACATACGTGTTTCTGTGGAAAGGACGTCAAGAGAAATGTAAAACAACAAAAGCACCAAGGCAAACATCCAGAGTCTCCAAAGCACTGTACGGTTTAGGACACCTTGCAGTCAAAACTGCCTCAATTACTCATTCAGGCTACAGAAAGACTTCCAACTTACGGTCCCCTGTGAAGAGATTTACCAGCGCTGCTGGAATGGAGCTGTTTCCCCTTCCACACTCTACAGAACTATGAAGTTACCAAATACTTTTCTCTGATCACTGAATAAATTTAAAACAGCATCAACCAGTCTGATCCAGAGCAAGGGCCAGTCCTACAGTTTGTACGATTATGGCCTGTGAAGCTACACATTTACATTTAAGCACCATTAAATAGTGACATCCGCTCGTGAGCTTGAGGGCTGACTGGCTCAGGAAGCAGATGCTTGGCTATTTCAAGGTATCAGCTCTGCTACTGTTGTTCATAGACTATTTTTCTGAACAGCTTCCAGATCAAGAAAGTCCCAAGTTCCTTTACTTCAGATATGAGTCGGTTACTTTCAATAGCAGTTTCCCCAAAACTTCAAATATTTTGATTACAATCACATATTCCCTTCCTTTGAATTTTCAAAGATTCCTCCCCTCCATTACAAGATTCTCCCATTTCCTCAGATCACTCAAACTTTTACAATCAAATACTTCACTGTAATTACAGCTTACTGCATTTTCCATGACATTAAGCCCTCTGAAGATGGAAATATTATGCTTTTAGAAATCACCAATACAAGAAAAGCAAGAAAGCTCAGTTTCAGGAACTGCTTTACTTTTGCCCCCCCCTTCATGAACTCATTTTCATGTACAGCTGAGCTGAACAGGCCATGTCACACATTGATTCTGGGCTGACTTTGCGCATTTCTGAGGAAGTACAGTCTCACAACCTCTTCCCTTTTCAGAGAAATTCTGCAGTCAGTCTCTTGTTCTGCTTTCTTATACCCCTAACACTCCCTGGTCATACGGGCTTGTTTGAGAGCCCAGAGTACTACAAGCTAAAATGTAGTTTCAACCCAGTTAAAAAACAAAAGCAACAAACAAACAAAAACAAAGCCAAAACCACCTACACAAATTAAAAAAAAAACCAAACTAATCACCAATCCCAATTCTGGTTTAACGTTTAATGCCTTCTGTAATACCACGCAAAACTGATGTAACCTGGGTTTTTCAGTAGCATAGCTTTGAATCTTACCTTATGAGACCACGAGGATTCAGTCTGAGCCAGTCCCTTTTCATCCTCTTCATTCCTGCAGCCAGTTTTTCCAGTAGGAACACTAGACACCTCCCTACTTTGGGCAAAGGGATCTCCATTTTTCTGTAGTATCCTCCCTCCTCTGGCCCGATAGTCAGCCAGCATTCTGGCCAAGCTCTGGCTATCACCTACATGTTCTGCTATTCTAGTATTGATCAACTCATGAGAAGGTAAGACTTGGATAGCCTTGGCTTGAATACTCCCATTCATCCCTTGTAGCCCAGAGAGATCCCGCAACAACTGTCTCTTCCTTCTGCTCTCCAACTCCTTGTATTCCTTATTAAGAAGTGGAGACCAATAAACTTGCTCAGGAAAGTAATCCCGGGCAGGGCATCTCATGCCTTTTTCAGTCAAAAGAAATGGTTCACGGAACATCAGTACAGGAGAAATACAGAGAATTACATCTTTCAACTCCTGCTTAAATGCTGCAGAGTAACTCTTGAGACGATCTTCAGAAGAAGTTACTTCCTCTGTGACATATAAACCAGTATCATCCTGGAGAGGATCTCTGAAGACTCTCATCTGACTTTTGGACTCCTGCAGGTCATCTGCCTGTTGAAAAGATTCTAGTGTCTGGCTGTCCAGAGTGACCAAGTGCTGGTCCATGCCATGGAGGGGCAGCAGGGATGTTTCAGGTATTGCAGGAGGTACAGAGTTGAACACTGGAAATTGTGACTCCAATTTGTGGTGCTCTTGCTGTTTTGAACACGCCATTTCCAGTTGACTGTTCTCTTGGTCATCTCTTTCAAATAAACCTCTTTGCTCAAGCAAGCTGACCTCATCAGAGGACACAGACTCAGAGATTACAGGCAGCTTTTCAGAGGATAGTTCAATGTCTCTGACTGCTGTGCTGAAATCCTCACCATTGAAGAGGTTCTGTTGTTCATTTTCATCTCCTGGCTCCTCAATAAGGGAGTGAAAGGAGGTGTTTCTGGTCAGAGTAGGAGGCATGGCAAACTCATCCATAAGGAAAGAAATTTCCAGCTGGGAATGATAAGCCACGCAGACCATGAAAATCAGAATCTCCTTCACACGGGCCAGCTCATACTCTGCAGCACCACACAATTTGATAGTGCAACCCAGGTGCTGGGGACACCCTTCAAAGAACATCAGGGTTTTTGTCTGATCTAGAAGAAAACAAAACCAACATAGGAGTTAAGATGAGAACTACAGTTAATCTGCTCTTACCTGTCTCACACACTGAAAAGTCTAACAGACTAAGAGCAGGTAACAATGGTAGCATAATCCAGCTGCAGAAATGCACATCTCTGTGCTAAAATAACATTTTTTGCAAGTAAACCAAGAATTTACTATAGAGCTCCCATTTTGTAAAACAAATCATCAAAAAGTCCAAGTAAAGGTCACATGGAACATGTTGGCCTAAACAGCCTATTCTAAGATCACTGTAGACTGTGCAGCAGTGAAGCAAAAAACCACTATCCTCCTAGGCACATTTGCTCATCGTTACAAGTCAAAAGCCTACATGATTTTGAGCGCAATTTAAAGGCTGGAAGATAGCATGGGGAAGTGGAAGGAGAAGAGATGCAAAGACTGCAGCTCCACAAAGACTTGCATGAACAGCATCTATGTGCGCCAGCACCTCTGGGAACCTGTCAAGTAGCATTTCTTCCTTCACAGACTTCCACTGCCAAAAAGAAGTTACAGAGGAAAAGGAACATGATTTCTCAAAGGTGCACAATGATTGGACTTGGGGAAGCATGCACAAATTGCAATGAGGCAAATTTTGACTGGATATGTTAAAGTAGGATCAGGTGATTTTTTTAGCTCCCTTCCAACCGAGGCTGTACTGGCTTTGTTTCTATGTGGAAAAATTCCTTATGGTGAGGATGGTTAAACAACTGAACAGGTGCCCAGACAGACTGAGCTCTCCATTCTGCAGTATTTTCAGCCTAATTAAAACCTAGCATGTCTCATCTTAGTTAGATAATGCTTTTATGTCCACAGCCAGTTCACTGTAGTTCCAAGATGTAACAGACTAAAAAAAGACGAGTAGGAAGGCTAACACTTGATCACACAAGGCACCCAACACTTTAGACCCAGTTAAGGGAAACAAAACATTTATCCTTTCACAAACACAAGCTAAGACACATCAAGTTTACTCACCATTGGGCAACTGGAAAACTTGCATATAAAACTTATGACAGGTTCCCAAACGTGGTTTGGTCAACAGTTGATCCATTGACATCACTAAGTCTCCCTGGGTCATTCGACTCACCCGGTCTAACACTTGCTGTAAAAAATTGAAAGAAGAGTAAGAATCTGCAGTGCAAAGAGGGCACTGGCACCTTTAGGTTGTTCTTAAAAAACAAACAAGCAAGCCAGTGTGACGAAGGAAACCTCTCACTTGAGATGCAAACTCAGTGTTAAACCCAGTCACACAAACACACACCCACAATATACAAGAATCTTAGAAAAGCAGTAAATATTTCTGGTGAGAGGTCAGATTGTGCCCTTCCTTGGAGATATCTGGATCTATTCAAGTGAAAAGAGTTCCAGCAGGTATAATGTAGTCACCACAGTGCTGGCTATCAGAAGCTCAGCCAACTCCCACAGCTGCTCTGTTGGCTACCTGTACCCTGTCCCATAAGGACAGAGAGGCTCTCGGGCAATCACTGTGGACCCATGCAAGTTTTGCTACAAATAGGTGCTAGAGTTACCTAGAACCAAGCCAGGGTATAAGGACACAGCAGAGTAGCTATGAATAGCTGAGGAAAAGTTACTCTCTAGGTTTGCCTGTCCTCTCTTTTTGGAATAAAAGTATCATTAAAATAAAGCACAGGTTTGGTTGGAGCCAAAAATAAGACAACTCTTTAACTTCTCCTTGTAGCAAGCTCCCTGGAGAAAGCACAGAGATCTACCACAAGACCCAGTCTGACTTTGACTGGAAACACTCACCGGCTTGACATTGATGACCAGAGTGATACCATGCTCTAAGAGCATGTCTTGAGCAATTCGGGACACAGTCTTCTCAACAAGGACCAAATTAGGCCTGACATCAACTATCCGCTGTACATAGTTCTTCAAGAACTCCCTTTCCTGAAGACAGGAACAAAGTATGTTAAGAACAACAATTAACTACAACAAACTCATCTTAATATTACTTTCTTTCTCATTTATACGCTGACCTTTCCTATAAAAACAGGGAAAACAGCTATCCAGAAACCACCATCAGTTGCCCGTTGCACACATTTCATCATCCCCACAGCACAATACTCAGTTTATCAGTAATTTATTATATGCACTGATCGCCCATAAGGATGTAGTCCAATGACAGTCTGAAGTAAGAGACTTGCAGCAGAATCCGAACACAGATACATGAACCTTATATCCTTACACAGAAGAAGTCTTCACGTTTGAAAGCTGCTAGAAATAGAGCACACTAAACCAAAGCTTTTGCAGTATTATGCTTTCTATCTTTAGATACATGCTAATATTGAGTGCTGGCACTCTGCCACTACCATTTACTAAGAGTATGCCCGTGTTCTACACCTCTACTAGCCTATACACAGACCTGCAGTCCCTAAATCTGTATTTGGAGACATTGCTCCTGGAATCAGATCCAAAACGCTGTGCATTGAAAAATTGGTCTTCTAATCATGCCCACCTTCTGGCTTCATCTCGCTATCCCCTCCACACTTCTACTTCTATGCACAGAAAGAGAAAGAGCTTTAACTCCATCTGAATTAAAAGCCTATACTGAGGAGGATGCAACTTCCCAAGCCTCTATTGTGTTAATGCAGCTCACATCAGTCAGGTTTTAGAAGCTCTGTGCAAGAGATACCACAAAAGCAGTTTGTCAGCTCCTCAGAACACACTGATGTTAATGTTGCAAAGATACAGCTTTTGCTAGAAGCTAATCTTTTCAATTTAAGTAATATTTCTGTTGTATTTTCTGTCCTGTAAGACTTAAACGCAGATCACATTCTAAAGCAGATGCTGAAATAATCAGAGACCGATACTTAGAAGGTATTTAGAAGCTACTTCTACCCCATCCAGACAAAGGACAGGTATCAGCTGAAGCTTTTACTAGAAAACCAGTACACTAGGCAGAGAGCAGAGACAAGTTCTATTGCTAAAGCTTTCATACTTTCATACCTGTAATCCTCTCCATTAATCAACAAAAGTGGGTTTAAATGCATGCTAAAGAAATTATCAAATACAGAAACAAACCTCATGGCTCAAGCCCAGTAGGGCACCCAATCCACTTGGTATGGGTATCCTGACAAACACCTGCAGACTGATTCTTAAACAGGAATGCAGAGTGTAAAAGAAAAGGTCTATCCATTTCAGTGTTTTCATATTTGAAGCACCTCCCTGCTCACAGGGGCAGGGCACCTGCTTTAAAGTGACTCTTTGTAGTTTGTCACTTTTATAGGTTGGTGATTGTTTCATTTTTTTCAAGCCTGACAAGAAAAAACACTTAACCCTCAGCTATAGTAACTTTTCTACTAATTCTTCATACACTAAACCATACCTAGCACTGACCTTCTGTAACAAGGAACTGTATGTTCCTTATGCAGGGTATCATTAAAAAAAACCCATGGTTTTTAAAATGCTGCATGCATTTAATTGTGAGGATCAGAAGATCACTGTAAGTACATGTTCTGATGGTTTTTGCAGTCAAGTTACAAGACCATCAGCTTGTACTGTATTTACTGCAGCAGTTTTCTTAGCTAGCTGCTAGATGAGATTTTTCTCTTTCCTATGCAATCTCACTCAACTCCACCTTACACATTGAAAAAAAACCCCAACAATCAGATGCGCACTGATCACCATATTTTGCTTTAACCAAGAACAAAAGCATGCTCTCACCTGAAGTACTATAGGGTCTATGCAGGTAAACTTTGTTTCTTCCCGATACAGGTACTCAATTGAGCACTTCAGCAAAAGAATTTTGGGATTTTTTAAGCAAGAGTTCATCTGAAAAGAAGACGTAAAAATTGTTAAAACAAAAATACAATCACCTGGAAAATAAAGTGTACACAAGAAGATAGACTTCTCATGATAAACCCCCTCTCTCAAAAGTGTCTTAGCTATCCCCCCCACTATACACTCTTCCTTCTTCTGAAGATATTATACCCAGTTTCAGTATTTCACAGCTACTGTCCAGTAAGAGTGCAATATTAGAGGTTTCTACAGTCATCTCCAAGAAAACCAAAGTTCTGATACACTTTGGACCCTACACCCAGATCACTTCTATCTTGACCTCCTGCTTTATTTAAAGGCTTGCTTTACTATATTGTCATAAACTAGAACTACAAAAGCCTTTTTTCTGGCTAAAACTTAAGGTAATTATTAGACACCTTCTGAGGCTGTAGGGGTAGAAAAGATGTTTCTCTGTATGTGCATGAGAAAATTTTCCCCCACCCCAAATTGCTGGGCTAAAAGAAAACAGCTTGGAAAAGAAATGCTTTAAAAGCCATTCTTGTTAAGGGACTCAAACTAGAGAAAGCTTGCAATCCTCCTGACTGATGACAGAAGAAAACATGACACAAAAAGGAAGTCACAGCACATTTGTTCCTCAGCATGAACTATTAGCCAGCACTTGATTAGTCAAGCCTACATTACCTTTTTGTGTGCAACATTCTTAGTGCAAACAAATCCATTCACCACCATGGAGTCAAATTTCTTTCCACCAGGAATCTAATAAAGTGAAGAACATTTTACAAGTGTCATACATTCCCATAACTTCTAATGCAGTAAACCTAATACACAGAATACTCATTGTAGTTGATGTGCAAACTTTAGCTACACCCTTAGCTACCAGATATAGTCATGCTGGACAAACAAATCTTTTCTTTTAAAGTCTGGCAAACTAAGGACAACATAAAACCATGTATTAAGTTCCAGGATCTCTATGCCCCTCCCAACAAATGCATATTTGTTAAACCAGGTACATTCCGGAAGATAAGGGAACCTAACTTCTATAGGCCATCAGGAGCATATCCCTTTGCACATGCCATTTCCACTGACATCAAACAAGTTGTAAGGAAAGGAAGAAAACACAAAGGAGAGAAAACACAAACTCCTACCTACTATCTGAACACATCAAACACTTGATTAGTGTGACTACAGTTACAACCAATCACAGGAGTAATGAACAACATGAAACAAGTTTCTGAATAACATGATTCAGAGTACATTTCTGTTATCAGCATGTGAAAACAGCAGACAGCTACAGAGCTTTCACCTCTGAACATCTGCTCTTTGAACTGGAGATTCAGGAGAGAAAGCAACAACTGATGTTGCCTGAAGAGATGCCACCAGGACTATGAGGTTCTCCTTACATCTTACATGGCTTCCAAATACAAAAAGGCCTCCTGAGGTGAACTTTGACAAAGAAAAACAAGGCTGAGCCTTTGATCCTCAGCCATACTAGCTCCTAGGATGTCAGTTTCACATCAGCCCCGGAGAAGAAACTCTGCACACCAAACTCTGCACACACCACAACTCCAGCTTTAGAGTTCACCAATGTCAACACTGCGCCATCTGGCAGAACCGGACGCACTATCCCACAACAATTAAGTTTTCCTCTTGAGGAAAGTCATTGTACTTCACATGGGAGGAGTTAAACTCTCCATAATGGATAGTTATAGAGTACCAGATTGCTACGCAGAGTTCTGCAAGCTACTTATCCAGCACTCAGTACATCTCCAATCCAAGCACAAAACAAGCAGAAACCAAAAAAGGAAGTAAATCATTAAAAAGGTGCTGCTCTTTGCTACCTTCTGCAGCTCGAAAGAAGAGGTCAGCTCCAGGGCATTGAAACACCTTTCACTGTATGGAAAGTTCCTTCTATGCAACCTTCTAGAACCTCACCTTACTGAAAGGCTACATTGGCCAATTACACTACTAAACATGCTGGGGGTAGTATGAAGGGGACTCCTCAAACAAGAGTGCTGCCACCAGCTGCATCCTTTCATTTCCCTATATCTACTGTTTGATACTTACTTTTTTGATATGAACAAACTGGCGGATATCCATGTCATCATCTCTGTTCTTGACATCAGGCCGTACAGTTTGAACTACCTGGCAGACCACAGGTACAATGATATCCCTCCAGGACAGTGACAGGGACTCATTGTACAGAAGCTGCTGAAGCAGTGCCATCATGTGGTTGTGATTAGCAGACCTGAAAACAAATAGATGTCTCAGGAGAAATATACATGTAACAGTGACTAGTTGAAGTTACATTTCAGAAGTAAATTTCTTAACATTTAATGTGCAGAAAGTCTCTGAAGGAAGAGTTGCCTAGAATGTTCTACAGTTAACTCTGGTCCTGCACTTCAATATATAAAAATCACAGGGAAATAAGCAATCAAAATACACTATAAAGAATGTGGGTTTCACAATTCAAATTAAATCCTTGTTTTGTCCACTGTAAATTAAGTCTCACTGAAAACTGGTGGAACAGAGTGGCTTCAGGAATTGTTAGTCAATATATGCAAACTCCTTTTTCTATGTATTACTTACAGCAGCCTTTCCATAGCTTGTTTCTCCCCATTCTCTTCTCTCAGCAGATCCAGATTGCTGTGATGCCAGCCTAGGGGCGTGAAAAAGAGTTCTTTGGACTTCTCCTCCACCCTCCTGTTGAACAATGACTCTGCAAGAGACAAACAAACTTTATTAATATAAGGTCACAATTGAATGCCGGTATCTTTATGAAAGGCTAGTTTGAAATGGGAAGACTTCACTGAGACATAAGCCTAAGCCTCTTGAATAACTGAGTTTGAGCTAGATGTCATGGTAATATGATGATGCAAACAGTACTGAGTATAAAAGTGGTGAGTCTACAAAGGCAAAGTGAGCTACTAAAATTCTTGTACTGGCAGTATAGAATGGTTTTCTAGAATTGAACTATTACCAAGCCCAAGACAAGATTTAAATAACTGAAACTTATATCCCAGTTTTGCCTATAAAAAAACAGTAAATTCAAAATATTATTTACATTCATAATACATAACCATAATACCTTTCAGACTTATAATATTGGTCCAAGGCACTGATTTGATTGACAAAAAGCAGCTGATTTGAAGACATCTACATATAAGTGGCATTAAAAGATCTAGTTATTTCATTCAGGCTGCAGCACAGGTATCAAAAATACCTTTGTAGAGGCCTTGTTTAATACATCTCCCAGACAGATTTTAAAGAAATGCTATGCTACTAATTCATATGGCACACTTCTGAACCTTTAGGTGTCTTGCAGCCCTGACCCCACACACCACCTCTTTGCTGCTCAGGTGCAGACAAAGCCTAGATGAACAAGCCTGCTAGCAGCTATGTCACAGTATTTAATATTACAGAATTCTCAAGGATCTTCTGTCAAGAAAGCAGCACAAGCTTTTCAAAAGACCTCAGCACATTTTCTCACGGCCATCCGCACAACCATCATATACATAGGTTTATCTCTGTTACAACAAACAGGATGCCAATGAAGGCTATATCCACTGAATGTATTTATTTCTAAATCTTAAATGTCAGCATGAACTATAGCCATTTCTACTTTGGAAACAAAGTGGGTTTCAACAGCATAAACCATTCCTCACTTAGAGTAAGCCTTTCACTTTCAATCACTATCTTCTGCAGTAACTCCTTAAAACTTCTCTGGCTTGCAGTACCAAGATCGGAGGTTCTTTCAGCAGAGATTTATGTGCCTTGAAAGAATAACTAGATTGTTTCTCATACAGGTATTATGATAGTACAGAGGGAGGTTACAAGCTTCCCATTCTCATAATGGCTGATTATAAGTCACATACACTGTACTAGTAGTGTAAAAATTTTTATTGGCAAGTAGTAAGCCTTCACAGGTCAAGATTAAAACTTCCCAGAGTGCATGATCCAACTGCAAAATCCTCATACAACAGTAATCTGAGCAGGATGAATGGAAAAAAAAAGGACTTAATAAACAACAGTTAACTTCTTCCAGATGTTCCATACCCAAAATTAGCTGTGCAGAAGATTAATGGAAGTTACATCCCCTTTCCTTTCCCCTGCAAAAGTTCAGTTAAAACCTAAGCATCAAAGACTTCACTTTCTGGCTACACAGACACTGGGGTTTTCCCCTTATTTCCTCCCTTACAAGCTCACCAAAATCAATACCATTAACTGAGACAAAAAATCCTGTAAGCTCACCTGGTCACAAATACTAGAGGGCACATGGGTTTTAAAACTCACAAGTGCATCTAAGGGCAATTTCACAAGTAGCAATGGTGGTGGTGGTACTGATGACAAAAGACCCAGAAAGATTTAAGAGATGAAGCTTTGAGCTATTCTGTGGAAGCACAGCAACTAATCATAATCACATCTTCATTTGTTTGCACAGAGAGTGAAAGATCAGTTACATAAGTTTGTGGGTGGGAAAGTTGTGAACAGACCTGGCACTTAAGACTTACTCGAAAAAAAAACAGAACACCCAAACAAGAAAAAGCTTTTCTTTAAGAGCTTTTGAATGGAGAAATCAGAGAAGTGGAAGAAACTTAAGCTTGAAAGTACATTCAAAAAAGTTACAGTATAGCTTATCTATCAGTTTTGCCATAAATAAGTTCAGATTTACTGTCAAGTAAATATTTCCAAAGGGTCAACACCCTATTAAAGGAGTACTGAGGAGCTGCCATCATTACATTAAAATTGCACAACAGCAACATTTTAAGCTTCTCCTTACCTTTAATAAAAGCATCACTTATGGAGAACATCTGCTGCCCTCCGTTCTCAGGATTCAAATACTCTGAAAGAAGAGAGAAGAGGGAGATAGGCGGAGACAAAGAAAATGACAGGTTACACTGGTGTGCCCATATAATTAGAATGTACACGCCCACACCAGAAGCAGCAGCATTACTCATCTAAGTGTTTAGTCACCGATTTAGCAACAGCTTGATGGGTGGTAAAGGCAAGAATATCCTCTCATTCTTGTTCTATCAAAAAGTTCTAAGACAACAAGAAAATTGTACTTATTACTGTGAAGAAACAAAACAAACAAACGAGACAGGAGTAAAGACTGAACTAAGAGTTCAAAGTTTGCTTTTCCCATTGACCCAGACCACACTTTTCTCAATCTGAATACAAATGTGCTAAGCTGCAAGCAGACACCATAGGAATGTCCAGAGAGGGAATGTTCCTCACTTTGGTCTAAAAACACAGCTTCAAAAGCCATCTTCCTCTCACACTCCAATGAAGTTCTTGGACTGAAGTTCTCTGCCATAAGATTTATCTTACACAGTGAAGGAAACAAAAGAGCCTGTCTTTCAAAACCTATAAGTCTGAAGTCTAGAACAGTTTAAAGTGTTTTGAGGAATCAATGCTGACAGAGGTGCACTCCCAGCAACAAAGGAAAATAAGAGATATATCACTTTACAGATGGAAAGACGATGAAGCTTCATCTACCACCCTTGTTTAGCTCGCTAGATCTTGATCTTTCAAGCAGGCTGGCTGGCTACAAAAAGCTTTTCTCTACAGTCCATTGGATTGTTGTGCCTTTAGTTAGTTCCTTTGCTGTACAAATGGACTGTACAGTGAGAAAACAATTGCAATAGCCCAAGCACTTATAGAGTGCAATAATCCAAAGTCTGAAGCTAACTATCACATTTCCTGAGAATGGTCCAGACCTACTACCACAAACAGAATGCAAGCCAGGCAGCTTTTACACACCAACAGAAAGCAACAGATAGCTGACAGGACACAAATGATCACAAGTCTCTGAACAGCAGCACTCAATAGACAATTCACATGCCACGATTTTCAAAACCTGAGCTTGTTTGCAGTTGCCCAGTTTGAAAACATGTACTCAATAGATGATCAATGTGCCAAAGAGAAGCTGCAAGCTCCCCTTGCAGCTTAATAGTTATTTGCAGGTTCCTTTCACCTCATGCTTAGATTAAGAGTTTAACATTACAAGTAATCTACTGCTTGATAAAAGCTGGCTCACTCTCAGCATTCATTCAACCCAACCCCACGGACTACCTAGAGAAAGTCATGTCATGCTGAACCTTCACATGAGCATGTATACTAGCACCTCCATCCCGCTCCACCTTGCAACAGCCTTAGGGCAGCAGCCTCTACTGTGAACACACTCACATTAGGTCCGACATATATACCTGACTGACACAGCAAAGGCAGGAGTTATCCCTAGCTGAAACCTAGCCTTAGTTATGCTCTAGTCAAAGACACAGGTGGCACCTCTAAACAGGCCAAGCTTCTCTTCCATACAGCTTCACCTCCTATAACTTTGCTTCCAATTGTGCCCTGAGAAATTCCTGACAAGGTAAGATACCATACCTCCTCATAGACCGGACAGATAACACACTCACAGGTGTCAGTTTCAGATGGTGAGAGTGGCTAACGCACATTTCTTACACAGCATCACTAGAAGCATCATGCTCCAAAGAAGGAGCAGCAGAGGGGAGGAGGAAGCTCCTGTAGTAGTTTTTGTAGCCTTGCCTGTAAGCAGTGAGCTATCAAGTGACTGTCTCACAAGCTCCCCTGAAGAGGTCCACCAAAACAACCCATCCCAGAACATGAATTCCTAGGTCTGATTCAAGGGCATCACTGAAAGCAAACACTAAAATGCACATAGGAATTCACAGGTCTCCAATAGAAACCAGCAGGGACATTTTTTATACATCTTACAGATTATTCTGGTTGAACTCAAAATGGACTGACCTGAAACCTCAGCTTTTTTTCTAGATACACAAACAAGCACGCATGCATTCACAAATACCCACTGAAAATCAAGATGCACCTTCCCAAAAGGTGCACCAGGAAGGCTTCTGATAACAGCATGCTAAGGCTTGGCAAGCAATGGTGGTAAGGAATTGTGTCATAGCTATTCAGATGCTCTTCTCTTTCCCCCTCCTAACTAGATGCAGACATCAAAAACTAGCTACCCAAAATACCTCAAGGGTGTCTGGCTTCAAAGACATTTAGAAAACAAAACTTCCCATGTTGATAACGTTTAATAACAGCAACTTTAAAATAAATCAAAAAATTATTCAATTATTTTTAAATAATTAAAATTTAAATGCAGAAAGCAATTGAACTTTGTTTCCTATTTTGATAGACACTATAAAGTACCATTGTCTTTAGGCAGTGATACTATAAATGAGTCACTATACTCACTTGTAAGATACTACAAGCTAACTAACTTGGAGTCACTAGAATTCCATGAAAACACACCAGACATTAGTCAGCCTGTAACATCACAAGAAGTTCTGCTATTAGACTCAGACTATATACAAACCACAGTGTTGTAAAACACAGCTGGTACATCACAGGCAATTGCTTCAAAGCAGATGACTTCTGTGACTGGTGGAAACTGTATATCCCTTAATCATTTGAAGAAACCCACTAACCACTTAGATCAAAGTTAACCTGCACTTCTAGCGCTAATGTTTTGCCCTATGAGTCCTCCCCCAGTGACTGTAATTTACCAGTTGTGAGGAAATTGAGTTACTAGCCTCAGAAGGTGGATGTGATCTTCAGTTTCACTGTGTTATTTCAAAGGAAATTAAGTCACTGCCATCCAGTCTAATGACAAAAGACTACTTAAATGAAATCAAGCCAAATACACATGCCCATAACAGTCATAGGGAAGTTATTGGTCCCTGACAGCAGCAAACACACCATGTCACTGATCAGCTACAGTACTGTTCTTAAAATAGCCACGTCCTGTTCTACATAGAAACATAATTATCTAGTTTTAACTGTCTAATCATTGCGATACTCTCTAACATCCTGAATGGCATCTTCTCTCAAATATAGCCAGGATAAATCAGGAAAACAAAACTGAAGTCTTTGCAATCAGACTTTAATATTTCCATAATAAAGTTTTAACAGTCATGCATCTCACTACTCTAGGCTCTGCAGTACAGACTGCAGGATATTGTCCCACCTAATTTTGAAGGTCTCAAATAATAAATACCTAAGTACCTGTGAAATTACAGTCTCCCTGTTGCCAAGTGTTTCTTGCCATTCAAGATACTATAAATTCATTTTAAACTTGTTGCTTCCTGGTTAGGTCATTCCTGTAGAGACTCTGTATGTGCAGAGGGGGCAGATTTTTCCAAAAGCTGCAGGATAATACCTACCTCTTCATGGTGCATTTTAGTGACTCACACCTCTACTCTATGCCAATTCTGGGCACATTACTGATACTTCCTCTTCAAGGGAAATCCATTCTCTTAAAATAAATTGTTCCCAGTTTTCACTATCAACTACACTCCTACAGCATAACCTAGTTAAAAGACCACATACTTCAGGAACAGATAACACACACCAGTCAGCAGAGATTCAGCAAAGATAGCAGAGTGCTACCAACATACATAATTCAAAGACAGAAATCTCTCTCCTCTCAGTCCCCTCACCACTTGCCTTTTTCACTGATTTTCTCCAAGCTCTCCATTGTCAAAGTCTGTCTAAGAAAAGCTTCAGCTGGGGTTATGAGAAACCTTGGTCATCAGTTTCCAAAAGAATCAGGTTTTCTTACATTTCCCCTTCATCATGTTCTGATTTTCATATATGCAGATAAAAATTGAGATTATGTCTGAAACCAGGACTATCATTCTGCCAGTCCTTGACAACACTGGCCAAGCCAAACTAACTACTACCCGCTTTACTCCCAACACGCACTGATAAAGAGAAACCTGCCACAGCTGGGAATTCATAGGATACTGCAGCACACCTGGGCCTATTTCTAACTCATTTAATCCAGCACCCCTGCTTCCCAAAAGGAATTTATCAGTATATTCATCCTCTCCAACCTTTCCTTCCCTGCAGATGCATTAATTTTTCATTTGATTAGGGCACGAACTAGAAGCAAATTGAACAGAACCAACAATGAGTTGGTGTCAGTAATTCTGACAACACATCCCTACTGTTGAGACACCTGACATCAACTTAGATTTTTACCTTACTCTGCTCCTTTCTCAGGGGGAGGCAGGGAGGCAATAAGCAGTTAGATTTCCCTTCTTCCAGACATATTTCAGTGAATAACAACAGGTGACTATGACAGGCATTAACAAATGCCCCCTCTAATTTGCCTCTCTCACCCATGTCTAAAATGCTTTCAAAGTCAGCTGTGACCAATCCATTATTTAACAATGGATCATCTTTTAAAGTTGGAAATACTGAAGGGGTAAGGGTGAAAGAATAATCAAGAGACTCCTTACGAGCAGCCAAAGATAGAAGTCTACAAAGCTGATGCAATCTTAGGTGAGGAAGCAAAGACATCAACTGCTCCCCAGCATGTAAAGCAACTAGAATATACCAGACCCAAGCCAGAGGCAAGCCCTAGTTTCAGTCAGCCCTTGTCCAGTTTAGAGAATGCAGTTGTCAACAGGGAGGTACATTATTTTTTCCATAAGGATTTTGCTTAGTCTTTCAATTTGGTACTTATTTCTTTCCTTTGAACACCAAGTACCTGATTTCTTCCTACTTCGCTTAAGTGGATGTTCTCTTTTGAACAAGTGTTCTACAATCAGAAGTCAGCACAGACCTCTTCCAAGTTAATTTTGTCCAGGTTTTGTTTCGAGTTCTATTTGTTGCTTGCTTTTCCAGTTTCATCTCAAGCAAGTTAACACATAGCAAACTGGTTTATGCATGGATTATTTTTCAACACCCGTTAGTCAGAAACGGTGTATGTGGATCTGCCTTATTGTATGTACAGACAGGAGACTTTGTTTCAATTGCAAAGAGAAAGTCCCAGGGGAAGTTACACACTGAAGAGAAGGTACTTCAAGAGGTCTACTGAGCCTCCTCAGAGGTGAGCACATCAAAACTGCAAGCGAGTGCCAACTAAATGTATTTCCCCCTCCGTAAGACAGCTACAAAAATAGTGTCCAAATAGGTCAGTATTATTAGGGCCCAGCTCTCCATCATGTGCAACTCCAGCTGGTGACTACCTCATACCTTTTTGGTCGGCAGGGTGAGGGGGCACATGTGGGTACTTGGAGTGCTTCTTGATATGGAAGTTCACGTTGTCCAGCTCCACATTCAGGCTGATGGAGGCGGCTGAATCACTATCCATTGTGGACTGGAAGCTGCTGACTGAAGTGCGCTTGCTAGGGCTGGCGGAGTCTTTTAGTGTTGGGTAAGGGGAAGATACAGGGAGGAGAAGGGTTCAAATGGGAATCATGAGGGCATCGGAGAGGAGAAAAATTGTCTTTACTACATAGAGACCAGTGTGCAATACTACAGGAATACAGTATTTTTATAGTTCTAATCTTCAGGTGTGCATGCTAATATATTGGGCATTCTTTAGTGCACTGTTATAGGGCCCAAATCAAGCAGAATTCTGCTTGAGAAACAGAAGGCAGCAATTTACATGCTTCTCCTCCATTTAGAGTATAAAGTTTAGCCATTTGCAACTAAATATAAAATACTGTATCCATCATAAGAAACAGGAGGACTAGTTAGGTTACAGTTTGCTTTAATCCTTACAGCCCCATGTGTGCACACACAAACACACACACACACAAAGCAAGACATGGTTAAACTACTATGTTCTGAGGACTGAGAATAACAGGGAAGAAGGCAGAGTGAGCACAAGACTCAGCTGAAACTCACTGGCTAAGTTATCTTCTCCTTCATCAGCAACCTGCTCTGTGTCACTGTCATCAAACTTGATGTCTTTGAACCAGGATGGCTCAGAGTGCCCCTCTACAGAGTTCACAGAGTCGCTGTCTGGAGATGGGGTTTCTGAGAACTCCGTGCTCTAGAAGACAAAGAAGAAAATAAAAAAGGTGTTAAAAGTGCAGCTCTGCTGAAATATTAAGCTGCCTTAGAAAACAGCCTGCTACAAATGCACATCATTTTTAAAGCCAGAAGATACTCTTAGTAGGTTGAGCCAAGTTAGTCATACTGCCACCCCTCTTACCATGAATTAGGAACTCTTTGGAACAGGAACCAAATACTTCTTTACACTTCCCACATGCTCTGTCTCTGCCTCCTTCACACTTCCACACAACCTGAGACTAAGTGGCACTAAAGGACAAGCTTTTTCTACTGCACATTTTCTATCACCACATCCAGCTAAGCAGTTTTGAACGCCTGCTATCCTCCCAGCTAATTCGGGTTATGACTGTATCCTTTGCCCAAAGACCAGCACATGCAGCTTTTAGGGGAGGCTAATTCTAAGTTACTGAAGCAATTCTGTGACTGACCAAAGTAGCTCTACGAGTTTTACTCACAAGTCGGACTCCAGCAGGGGCTACTGTGTCAAAGCAAAGCATGCCTAGAGTGTCAGAGAACCTGGAGAACATTTAAGTGATTTCTATCAGCCATTGTGATCTCGAGAAGACCTCACTATCATTCCTTTGGATACAGTGAGTGCAATAAGCAACTGAGTCAGCAAGCGAGTCAACAAGAGTCTCCTGAGTCTTGTCCAGGAGAAATGAGATCAGACAGTGCTTTCAGCTGATGAGAACAAGAATTGGCATTAAATCATTAATAACATTAACCCCTTACAAACAGTTAGAAACAGGGACCCACATGCACTTGCTAGTTAAGTGCAAGCTTTTACCAGCAAACTGAGACAGTGCAGTTGACTAGCTGAGATGCCAGATGAAGCCAAGGCAATCTCAAAGGAACACCACATGACTGTGGCCAAGAGCTGAAATTCATGAGGAAGGCAAGATGCTAATGGCTGCAAGCTTCCTGACTGAGCTGCATCAGACAGCTGAGCCATTCCTTATTGCAAGAAGCTGCAGAACACGTAAGAGTCTCAACTGAATGCTTTCAGGTAACAGAGAGGCTAGAGAAATACCTTGTTGCAGCTAAAAAAACCCAATCCAGTCGCTCAGGCCAGCGACTGCTCTTACCCCTCAGTAAGTTTGATTGCAATGAAATATGGTAGGGTAGCATCTCTGGTCACTGGTTCCTTGCCTTCCCCTCAGATAGTTAGTCTTATTTGGGAGGCATGACAAATTCCCACTCCCAATCTTGTATCATGGTGTGGTACCAAATTACTACTGCCATAACTGGAGATCAGGAAAAGGTTACCAATACAGTATATAAGAAGACCCAACATTGCATATCTAAAATATCCATTCTTTGAAAGTTTTTAAAGAAGCAATTTTGAAACAGAAGAACACAACCACCATTGTCTCCATCACCAGTAATCGCACACAGATTCTAGGTTCTGCATGACAGCACAGAAGCCACAAACACAGACTATGCTATTTCAAGGCCTCCATGGAAACACGCACAATGAGAGGCACAGGCCTGGAAAGGAGACTCTTCCCTCCACTTTTTGTAGCGCATTGCCTGCAATAACACTTCCTCTACAGAGGACAGTCCCAAAGTTTTCTTGGCAAATGCAGCTTCCTCAGGCTTTAAATCACTAAGGAAAAAGGCCAATTCTCTGGAGAGCTGATTCATAGATATGCCTGTTGAGATCAGGATTAGAAAAGATTCTAGTCAACAGCCAAGCCCAGCAAAAAACATAGTTTTCCTACTCCTTTTACCTGTAATGGTCTGTAGAGAGCATACTCATCCCTGAAGAGCTGATCATGATGACTGACACATTCTAGCCAGCGTCCATCAACCAACGCTTGTCCTATTGCAATGGCTTGGACCCTGGAAGTATGAAAATAGAGACGGTTTTCCAAGTCTAGTTCTAAACATATATAGTTTATACTACAGGCATGCTACAAAAGGGAAGAGTCATTTGCTATGCACTATTTGACTCATCAGTATGTCATTAACCAGACGCTACTTAAAATACAGTGGAAAGGGAGTGGAATGTACTGATTCAAGTACGGGGCTGGATGAGGAGACTGCTAGTACTCTCAACTCGGCTGAGGTGTCCAAAAGATGTTTAAGATGTATTGTCTGTGCTCCTCCAATATTGGCAGCTTGAGTTATATATACACTAAGCATCTCTACTGAGCGAGGACTTGCTCTGTGTGTAAGAACCATCTCAGTTTTATCCCCCTCTTGCACAGCTAAATACACTAGATTTTTTATACTCACAAGGTTAAGAGCCTACCAGCCCCAGCAAAAATCAAACACTATTAGTGATCTCTGAACCTATGGGCAGACCTGCCCTTTTGAGTATAAATGAACATTTTTGGACAGTCTTTGTAACACATTCACTGTTCTCCAACTGTTTGAGTGATACTTGTCCAATAAGCTACCTCCTCCACTGACTCTCAAACCAGACAGCCTCCTGAACCCTGTTGGTTTGGACCACACAGAGTGAGAACCCTACCTGCTTTGGCAGGCAGCAAAGAAGAGATCCACATTTTCTTTCTTTCTCATCTCCTCGCAAAGGGGTCTATCTCTGCAGTCTAAGGCACCCTATCTCAGCTAAAACTCAGAACCTCCTGTGACAGAGACAGATGACACCTGCTGTCCTAAAGCATCAGGGTTACCTTGTGGCTATGTGCCCATTTCTGATGAGCCAGTTGACCAGCTCTTTTCCTACAATGCAGTTGGGATGTGTTCGCAGCCAGTAGCGATGGTCTTGAAACTCCATCCCACTGTTGTGATGACAGATTTTCTTCCACAGATCTTTCAGTTGGACTGAGTCCTGGATAAGGAAATGTGCAAGTTACTTACTAGTCTGACCTTAGCACTGGTTTCAAGGGCATCAACCTGGGCTCTCAGATCAGCTTCTAGATCAAGAGCCCTCCACAGACATAAAATCTAAGTCATTCTGCACACTTATGTGAAGGTACAAACAGAAACAGCAAACATACATGAGATCAGCTTCTTGTATCCTTACTTTTATATAAAGTTGAGAGCAAGGAAGAAATAAAGAGGGTACCCTCAGAGTTAAGTTTGTTTGGGTTTTTTTAAATGTGGCAAGAATTTGTACTGCCTAGAAGATACTTATGTCCTTACTACTCCCCTTTTGCACCCTACTCTTAGACTCAGGTAGTATGTGTAAATGAAGCTTGAGACAACAAAAACATCATCTGGAAGAGGGGTCTTCTACATAATCTATTCTTAACCTAGGCTTTGTGAAGCATACGAGTCCATTAGCAAGCCCCAGATACAAAGCAATTGACACAGCAATGCACACTGCTATGTTCAAGTTCTAGGACACCATTCCTTATTGGGGATCCCTTTTTGTATTGTTCAGTATCAAGTCTTCTTTTAGACACTGTTGGACTGACCACTAAGCAAAAGAGGTGTTTATACCTCCCAACTCAATTAACCATTTTTGACTCTGTGGATCAGTACCCTTCACCACTTGGAATACTTGAGCCTCAAACTCATTTTCAGGCCTGTTAAGCAGGTACACCGACTCTTGCTTAGGCTGTGCCCCAACCAAACTGAGCTGTCTCTCTGCACCTGGGCCCTTTTGCTTTCCAACACATGCCCTGGCTTGGCACAGCACAGTCCCGTCGTTGCAGAGTGGAAACTGGGATTTGGGATTATTTTGAGAGCAACAGAGCACCCCAAGAGGTGGAAAAGAGACACTGCACCTCACTTTCTCAAAGGGCTCAAGTGTTTTGTGTAAGGGTGGAGAGAGGGGAGGGGAAAGCTTAAATTTTAACTGGTTTCAGCTTTCCAGTTAACTGCTAGACCCACATTATTGCACTTTCCCAAGAGTGCCCTGAGATCCAAGAGTTTTCTTCCACTTCTTTTAGTGGACTGGCTTTCTGCTTTTATTTCCAGCAGTGGTAGTCCTGGTTGTTATCCTAAAAATCCATGTCAGCAGCTCCCCTTCTGTACCAAGTAGAGTCAAACTGATCAGTAATGAAACACATCATAGGATCACAAGATTTGATGCAATCAGTGTTTTCATAGGTCAGCTGCCTTATAGTTTACCCTTCAACCTCACGTGTTGAATTCATCAAACTGCACAAACTGGCAAATCCTTTAAACGCCAGGATTTTGACCTCTACTTGACATAAAATTTGCTTACCCCAGTGTATTTACATCATCCCCTAGCTTTTATTTAATGAGCAAAGTTCATTAGTCTTCTGAATGGACTACATTAAGCTTTAAATTACCTTTTGATATAGAGTCAGCTCCACGTTCTAAGTGAATTAAACAGTGGGAATTCACAGAATATCCTACATTAATTGACACTGCATCTTCTGATCTGACATGAACAGAAGCAATACTACCAATCTTCTTTGACCCCAAGGAAGGAAAGAGACAAAAATTAAACAACATGAAGCTGAAGTGCACTGGGACTTGACCATCTTGGTCCAAGTTATGTTCACAGCAGTTTATATTTCATTTTTCCTGCGTTAATGTACATGCACAGGCAGGATGCTGTACAGACATGTCTTGATGTTCCTCACGTGGTTATCTATTTACAGAGCACCCAATAAAACAGTTATGCAACTGAACAGGAGCTAGTGTTTCTACACCCTCAGGAATACTCATATGCCTTCTGTTGACAGCAGGCAAATACCTGACAACAGAGAAATGAGCCTTCCTGATCTTAAAACAGCAACATGGAACAACCTTGAATCTCTTAATGCGTGAAAGACACTCCCTTCCCTTCTCTGCATCTTTTTTGCCCCATCTGTTGGAAACACTTCCCCTCCCTCACAGATAAGAAACAATGTTTTCTACTGACGATTGTACAGTAACTGCCACCCACAACACCGCCTCTGTGGGGAGGGGATAACAGGATTACACAGAACACTGCTGCACATTGATTTTTTTTTTCTTTTTTTTCAAACAAGTACGTCACTACAACCTTCCACAAATTGCGGTATTTATTCTGCAAACAGAGGGAGGGACCAAGTTAGGTTTTGGCCCAATAAACTTAACAGCTCTAACTCATTCATTGTGGTGCAACCATTTTGACATAGCCATTTAAAGTTTTCAGAAGTGGCTTATGAAAGGGAAAATCTAAACCTGAAGAAATACAAAATCAGGTCATTGTGCTCCAGGTTTAACCCACAAGGAGCCACCATACACCAACTCCACACCACATAACACACTTTCCTAACAAAAACTGTAAACACTTTTATGCAAACTCCATATGAAACTATGATTTGTTTCAGGAAGATGGAACTGCCCAAAGCAGCACCAATATTCTCCATCCTTACACTACCCGGAGGAGGGGTACAGGTAAGAGTGCTCAGACAAGAGCCTTTAAAGGTAGCAAGATACTCCTCCTGCATGATACAAGAAAGGCAAACTTCATCACCCTCACACAGCAGGACAAAGAGAAGCCTGGTTAAGGTACCAGAAGGATCTTGCGCTCATCCTCGCTGGTCTCTGCCTTTGTATGTGTACGACTGGCCTGGGGGCTGACAGATGTCTCATAGGCAGGCACCATTGGTGAACCTGATCGATCCAGTGACAGGTTAGTGATGCTGGCTGACCTGTAGTGAAAAAAAGAAGGATTGAAGTTCATTGTGCAGTGTTCCAGCAGAGCAGGCATTGATCTTGTATCATGCCAAAAAGGATCTTAAGCTAGTGACACTGTCCACTCTCCTTAGAACAGACTTACTGCTTAAAGCTTTGTCCCCCATCAAAACAGCAAAAAAGATTCCTAGGAAGCAAGTGTATTGCTTTGGAACATTAAAGTTAAACCTAAGCTTTTGTAAAGCTCTTCGTAGGAAGGAGTTAGAACTAAATTTAGCCACTGCAATTCATATATGTCTGCATTTGACTAGACTGGGGAAGGGATGGGATGCTGGGTAATTAGAAACTCCAGCAGCCTGGAGGCAAGACAGATCCCAGCAAGGGCAGGTGACACCCAGGATACCTGTAACAGGGCAACGGGATTCCTCCTCTCCTTAACCCATTTAAAATTTCTTCTTCTCAGCTCTCTGAAATAGCTGACAGCTTACAGAGTCTAGGAATTTGAGCACCTGCTCTCTAGGGTGGCTAAACTGTCTGCTGAAGTTGGAGGTCACTCCAGCCGGCAATCTTCCTTGTACTGCAATAAGGAGCATCCACCTGGTATCAGTGCAGCTGTTGGGAAATCTTGGCTATGCACTCCAATACAAACACACCATTTTGCAATTATCATTGTCAAGCTAAAAATGCAAATGAAGTTCCAGACACCCTCTGCTCCAATATTCCACTCTAATCTCTTGAGACTAATCCTCTCAAGAACCAGAGTGCAACTTCTGCAACTCAGCAGCAAAAAAGCATGCAGTGCAAGCTATTAATGCTAACAGCATCCTAAGGAGTGAGGATGGAAAACACTTCTGCATACAGCAAGAGGGAAGCTTAAAATGCCAGTGCTGAACTGGCTCCAGAAGCTTGCAGCAGTCTGAGTGACGAGACCTGTTGCCAGTCTCTAGTCTCTGGAATGAAACTTGGATAACTTCACAGAACTTGATAACTGGCAAACAGACACTAATTATTCCGAAGAATTCACAACAGATGATATGGATAAGCCCAGGCAAGAAAAAGCAATGCCACCCTCTTTCAGCTTTTTTTTCCTGCAAGGAAGTAGGCACTAATGGTACAACAGTCTCAAAATCACTGCTTTTTCCTCCTCTGTCTCTTAACAAGAATACAGGGCTGATAAAGGGGTTTAGTTATGTCCTGTTTAATATTTATTTATCACAGGAAACTCTATTGGTACTACATCCATATACATCTAGAGATAATAAGCAAAAAACTTTCTGTCCTAGTCTTGCATTCAAGGCGGGCTAAAACTCAGCAAGTTTTCTACTGTTCAGATGCTCTCAAGATAAAGTTCGAACAGGCAGAGTTTTGCAGCTTAACAAAAAGCATTACTAATGCAGAATATGAGACTGACATCAAAGTCCATCATGAAGCACTCCTCCCAGTTGTTTCACAACAACCACTTTAACTATGCCACCTACCTGTAAGCAGCAGGGATTATTTGTGTAAAAGGGCATTAAGCAAGACTCAGAACAGTCAGATTTCATATCTGTCTTTATCATCACCAGTTACATCCATTATTTCATAGTATTTATCTTTTCTAAAAGCAGAGGGGAGATTTTGCAATGAAAAAATCCTTATCCTTTAGAAGGACCTGCAAAGGAGGAATTCAAATGCCTGCACTTGCAATATTTGACTGTTGCGCTGGGTTTTTTCCCCTCACAAATAGTCTCAGAAAAACCAAGACAAACTCAACACAGATACCCCATGCACAGGGAAAACAATTAATACTAAGTAACTTCTGCTACCTGCAACTAAATGCACTTAATCTGCATCTTTTTTTGCTTCATCTCATCTAGAAAAAGGCGTGGTCTAGCTTCTCAAAGAAATATCTACAGCAGCTTTGAGACAATCTAAATGGTAGTACTGCTTAACCCAAAACAAATAGTTGTTACCACAGATTCAGAATTTGATTATTTCTCATCATTGCCTCTCAAACATTAGTCCAGACAGGTAAGCTACTACAGTGAGGCCATGAATTCTAACTTGAGTTAGCAGTTTGGGCTTGCCAGGTCCAGCTTAGAACCTTTCTACTATTGCATGTGTCAGCAAACAGCAAAGGCCTTTTAAAATAGATAACATCCATTCAAACAGAAGGAGGAGAGCATCCCCAAGGTTTCAGACATTTCCTGACGTCACTGCAGTTATTTAGCATTGAACTTTCAACTCTGGACTCCTTGCCATATTTGCACAGAATTGACTTTCATTTCTAGTTTATTCACCAGTATTTTACTCCCCCTAGGCGAGATCTTTGGCTCTCAGCTGTAGAGTCAGTATGGATCTCCTCCTAACCGCTCCCATCACACAGAAGATAAAGACTCCAAGCAGTGCACTCCCTGAAAGGCACACCCAGCATCCTTCTCAACAGAAGTTCCCTCGTCTTTGCTGGTCCTGCCAGATGTCTCCAAATTGCTAAACATTTTGCATGCCTGCAATACCAATGCAAATAAGTGTCTGAATGTCTCCTGAACCAACACTGAAATCTGGATTATCTTCAATCTGTTCTTTATATCCTTGCCTCACCTTTATTTCCCAATTTAACTATAATGAAAGTATGTAACCAGAACCATAGCAGAAACGCTGTGAAGTGGAATTTACTTCTAATACCAGCCTATTCAGTGAGATTAAGCTCAAGCATTCACAACTTGTACTAAAGCTCTGATGAACATTTCCAAGTTCATTCCTGCACTCTTGCACAAAGGCCTACAACGGGATTTTAGCCTAAGAAAGCCTGGCAACCTTAAACAAGATTATGTTTAATGAAAGAGCAGAAGGAGCAGGCTGGAGGGGGAAGGGGGAGAAAAAGGGAGGAACACCACACAAAACCAAACCAACAGCTCCTCCATGACCTCAGTCTTTACCTCTCATTAACAAGAGTCTGTTAGTCCTTTTTCTGGGCTTCCCCAGAACTCCACCTTTCTTAGACACTTCTTTCCCTTTCTGTTCTCTTCACCACCCCCTTTTTATTTGACTGATCCAGCAGCAAACTACATGTTCCTCAAAAGTAGTATATTTGTTAATTAGAAAATGTAATAAATGGCCTTTCCTTACCACTACATATGAGTAACAGGGTGTTCCATTTTAAACATGAAACAGCATGCTCTTTAAAAACAAGCCCCAGAATACAGGCTTTACAGTGAAGGGTATGCTAGGAGTGCATCCAGAACAGAAAGTACTCAGATGTCATTAGTTTACCTATTCCTAGCTGGTGACTTCCCTGCATCCTCCTGGACAGTCCCAAGGCGTGCAGACAGTGTGGGAGTTGAAGAGTCTGGGTGAATCAAACTGCAAGAAAAAGGAGCACATTACTGGTATTTGAGATTCACCACATGCAGCAGTGTCAAAACAGGTAGAATTAAAATACAGTTCATCCAATGTTACCTCTCATTCACACCCATGATTGTTAAATCAACAAGGGAACAGAGAAATCTTTCCCCATATGTAAATAAATGATATCTGGAGGATAGTGCTCAAGGCCTTTCACTTCAAACTCAAGTCTTAGATAATACAGCTTCTTCCCACGTCTTGCATTATCCTGCCTTCCTGCCCACTTTCCCTATATCCCCTTTTGTTTACACATCTCCTTCCTCACAGGCTGCTATTCCATGCTTTGGAGGTAAAGGCATTGCCCCCGTTTCACCAACATATCATTCTTGCAATCAAAGCAATGCTATCTATTGATATTGTTAGGCAGCTTTTACCCAGATAGTCTGACAACCTTCTGTAATTGTTTAACCTGATCACTATCACCTTCACACTCCTTTTCCTTCCAGTCCAGAAGGAAGGACAAACAGTAGATGTTCATAAACCAACAGTAAAAATCCCTACTGGATAAAACACGAGAGATAAGCCACTGCACCCCAACTGATACAGCTGTACTGGCTGTGCTCTGGGATACAGACTTGTTACTAGCATGATAGATGCTCTTTGTGAGAAAATGTACACAGGACAACTTTGTCCGAGTAGCTGTACTTGCAGAGAGTACCCAACTCCTTCACTTTTAAAGGACATACTGAAAAGACAGGCTCTGACTCAACAATTCCTCAGTAGTTTCATACCTGCCTGTACTTCTGTTTTTAGGCAAACAAGCACCACATCAGGCTTTTTCTTCCTCTCTCCACAATGAGTTAAATCACAGTCCTCAGAAATTAACTAGCATACCACTTCAGATGGAGTACAGTGCTCTTAAATTCATCTTCCAAAAATAAGGACCCCCTGATTGAAGATCAATGGAAGAAATATACTTTGAAAAAAGTATAAGAGAACATTTATAGCTGTCCTTTCAATCCCACTTCCACTAACAGATGGTTACTTCCACCATTTCTCTCCTATTTGCACAGACAGCATCTCTTATATTCTCTTGCCCAATCCAAAACCTGACAAGTAAAGCACCAGATTTGTTTCTGAGTACTTTGGTGGTTAAAAGGGACATTTTTCTGATTTGTCTAAAAATCTGCTCTGCCACTGGTATAGAATCACTGATTCAATAGGTTAAAGGAAGGACTGCAAATAATTTAAAGCTCCAATAGAAAAGCTTCCAAATCTTAACTTAAAGAGAAGAATAGGAGAAGCAAGCACAGGATTAGATTCTTTTTACATGAGACATATTTCTAAGCTTCCTAGATGGAAACCACCAGCTTTTGTTCAGGCAGGTGTGAGCCTGAAAACACAATTAAGATTCTGCATCTCAGCACAAAGCCATTCACTTTACCTTTGCCAGGTTAGATCCTCCTCCAGGAAGATGTTGCGGCTAGCTTTACGGCTCCCAACTGGTGTGCGTGGCTCACCAGGATCCAGCACTGATACAGAACACGCAGAATCCGACAGAGCGTTTAAGTCTTCCCCAATGGAATTGCTGTCTGTGGAGTGTGCATAGCTTAGGGCTATTTTGCGGCAGTAAGTGCAGGCTCGGAGATCCCCTGTGGAAAGGGGAACCAGAGAGTGTAAGTGAACAGGAACAAATACTACTCTGTTTCTACAGGATCAGAGGTGTATAGCACTGGAAAAAGGATTTCCTGCTCCAAATTCCCTTTGTGTGTTTAAGTCTAGTTCTATTCCCTTAAAAAGCAAAACACCAGATAATTATACACTCAGTGAATTTCTCCAAGTCAAATGATGCATAGCATTATCAGTAAGAGACAGGTTGCGGGAAGAGGAAATAGCACATGTGCACACTCAAATCATGGTACAACAACAGCCAGTCAGATATCACTGATGTATCACATCAGCTGATGTCTGGAAATCATCACCTGCATCAGATGCCTTCAGTCTGGTAAGTGGCATTTGAAGAGTCTTTCTCACCCTCAATTAGACCACATGGCTCATTATATTTTAAAATTACCATTACAAAGAGCAGGTTCTCCTTGAGCACACTTTTTGCAGTGAACATCCTTGTTAAATAGTGGCCGTATTTGCTTTGTTATCATGGACATAGTAATAGTAAAAATAGCAGGCATAATCCAGCATTGTGCATGAAGAAACTGGTAGAATTAAGTCCTGTGATTCTTTTTGCTTATTTCTAAGCCCAGTAGAGACCTGTGCAGCATTCTCTAGCTGATGCCAGAATCTAAAACACAGTAGCCATGAGCTGAGCACACAGAGAATGTTCTGCTTTCCAACAGATAAACCCTACCTGTGTAGCCCATGAATTTTCCAGGGATTTCCTGATTGCAGCATCGACTACAGAAGATCTGCCCACAGAGTCGACAGTGGTGCCTCCGTCGGAAGGTGGTGAATTTCTCACTGCAGTCATAGCATTCCTTGCACTGGCTGTCAGGCATCCAGTACTGTTTCAAGTCACTGTCCTACAAGGGAAGGCAGCAGAGAAAGTATTTTATGCAAACAAAAAAGCATGTTCAGATCTGTGATCGCTCTGCAGACTGTGCACATGAACGGGGCAATGTCACGTAGTCCTGTGCGCACACACTCTTGTGTATAAGCACAGAAAAGATTTTTCACATGGCTTTGTAGTGAGTCAGAAAACTGAGACAGTTCTTAACTGTGAGAATAAATCACAGTCTGTGAGAATAAATCACAATCACAAGGGCCTTTGCCTTCTTGATCCAAGATGGAGGCAAAGCAGACAAAAGTTATCATAAACTGTAGATAAAGGTCACGGAGAAACAAACATGAAGTACTGTTTGCAGTTCCCTCCCATTTACCCCTAGTATATGACAGGTCCTCAACTAGCACAGTTCAAAAAAAAAAACAAAAAAAAAATTTTCATTTTAACAGTTAATACCGGGATGTACTTTGAAAGGATTACAGGGATGTGAAAATTTTGTTACGTGATCAAATTCTTCAAAACCTCAATAAACAGCTGTAAAAGCCTGTGGCCCAGATTGACATTGTTCCAAAACTCTAGGTTAACTGCTTCATGAAGACAACTGTGGAGTACACATTCAGCAGACAACAACATATACTGATTTACAGCATGGGTGCAGCCACAGGAATTCGTGTCTCAAGACTTGACAACAAAGAGTTAAAACTTCCGTCCGGTGTTGTAGCACATATAAACAGAGGAAGACAAACCTCAATTATGATTCTGAGCACATGAGCGACAATTACAGTGGATGGAGACAACCACTAATGGCCACATGACAGCTCTGACTGTGAAAACACTCTTTGCTAGAGTTCAGTTCTAGCAATAAGCCTTTTCAGAGGGACTGAATACTCTGGGATTTCCTTTGGAAGAGAAAGTGCTGCAAGAATTTTCTCAAAGCAAATCAAGAAGAGCGTAACTGCAGAGAAAAGTGATCCATACTCCAATTCTCACATTAAAAAAATACAAGAAAAGCATAGCTGAATTGAGGCTTTTTTTGGATGTTTACAGAGTGAAGTTTGACTTTGTTGCTAGACCAATTTTGAGACCAAACAAGCTATGATCAACAAGTCAACAAATTCATGCTGTACTCACCCAGGAAAGCTTGTACAGAAAGAGATCAAAGACCGCTTAAGGCAGACCCGTGTTCAAAAGAGCCTAAAAATCCTTAAGATCATTACTAAGCTTCAAGCAGGGAAAGATACAATGAAGAGCTTTCCAAGAAACTGTTGCAAAGCTGCAGGGGATGCCACTTAAGAGGTTTTGCTGCAGCTCGGCAGGATAAACCAAATCTCTGGTTCTGCCAGAAGTGGCTGCTTCAAGCAGCAGTGCCTCCACTCACCATCTCTCCTTGTCTCTGCACCCCTTGCACATAACTGGATGTTTAGAAACCTAACCACTGCTGCTGACACCTTCCAGATCTCTTCCTTTCTCAAGTCAGAGCCAACACTCATGACAAAAACAGACTGCAAGGAAAGGTTTAGAATAAAAGCCTGACCCCCATTAGGAGTAGAGGTTGATTAGAGGGGCACCTACCAGGATCTGACATGCTTTCTACAACAGTAAAGTGGTCTCCTGTAGTCAGACAGTAGAAAGAAAATTGCTGCCTGGAGTGACTCAAGCAAGACATGGCTGCAGTCAAGGGCAGTGATGCATTACTATCTCTACAGAAGTCAGCATGCTGACAACTAACACACCAGTTTCAGAGAAAGATCTAGACATACGCATTTACTGCTGCATCCTGACTGAGCACTTCTCCAATAGCTTCAAAGATGTCTGGAAGTCTCCAGGGCTTTCAGAAGCTACCACAAACTGAAACATTATTAGGGGCCTCACTCAGTGCCCAGCCTACTGCAATGAAAGGTTTTTGCATTAACCTCAAAAATATAATCCTTTCTAACAAAGCGAAGTTACTCTTACAAGCAGAATAGCACTGGAAGCTAAGTAAGTTTACTCAAAGTCTACCTGTAAAAGTTATCAAGCCAAAACTCTTTTTTCTCTTCATTCAGTGTAACTAAATGTAGTTCTGCCTGTTCATGCCTTGCTCCCAGACACAGCTATTTATATCGCCACTTATAAATAGTTGTGGCTTTTCTCAACTGGATCCTCCTCTTAAAGGCATGGCCCAACTCAGCAGAAGGAGGTAAAAATCAGCAAGTCAGTAGCAACTACCAGATCCTTAATGATCTGAATCAAAACAGATTACCAGCACAAGCCTTTCAACCAAATATTGCTGACCAATCACTGCCATACTAAACAGTAGATTTAATCATCCTCAGAATTATCATTGCTATTTGTAACAGTCAATGTGTTTCACCTGCCCATGGTTAACCTTCAAGTATAAAAACCAAGTAATACTAGATTAGGTAACACAGAAGTGAGAAGGAGTTTAAAATGAAAGCATCTGGTCCAAGTTCAGAAAGCTGAGTGCAATGTTTCACTTCTACAATATGACAGATGTTTGACATGTCACAAGCATCACTGCTTCCTCTGCCCTCACAATTTTTATTCAGTCATCCTTTAACCTTCTGAAAAATCCCTGTGATGTAGCTAAAAAATGAAGCTCAGAGAAGCTCAGTAAAAATTCAGTTTCTGGATAGTTTGACCTACAAATCCTTAAGTAATACCTGGCTCTTCCCCTCCATGATTTCTTTGAGGCGCTTTAAAACAGTGCTGAGGCTTCTTAACTGAACTGCTGTTCGAGGATCATGACCTCCAAGAGGTGGCTCTACTTTCCTTCGATTGTCTGGAAGGGAAGGGAGAGTAGTATTCATTTCTTCCATGATACATCAACATTCACATCACTACACAAAACCCCACCACAGGGAAAAATGTTCACATACTTATTATACACTTTACAAAGTTACAGCCTGTATCACTTCTTGCCCTTGGACTTTTTTCCCCCCAAAGGAGCTTCTGATGCCAGACAGCCTATTTTGACTAACATTTTAAATACCATCCCCTGCCTTTACAAGAACCGATTTGATTGTCTGAGAATGAAAGCATCTTTCAAAGAAATAAAGCTATTTTGAACTTACCACATAAACCTTGTAATAACAGTCTTTTAGAAAGCGCTGAAGCCTCATTTCAGAAAGCCCTCTAGGATACTAATATGTACAAAATAATTACAACAATATTTACACTCATTCTAGGACTAGTATAAGCCAATGCCTTAACCCAAGCTTATTTATAAATTGCTACAGCAAGTCTCAGGACTTAATTGCGCAGTTTCTATTCTATTCTACTCAGAATAAAATGCATTCAGAAGTTCATGGGTTTTTTCTTTTGTTGTTGTTTTTTGGGGGTTTTGGTGTGGGCTTGTTTTTTTTTTTTTTTAAGTTAAAAGCCAAGTTGTTGAGAACTTATGCAGTCATTCTTCATTAACTACAGCAAAGACACTCCTCTATAAAAATGTAATGCAGTTAATTTCTTTCCCATAAAATGCTAGATTACTTTGTAGCATAGCTGAACAATTTACAAATAGGACCTTTCTCTCCAGAAGGATCTGCAAACCCAGCGCTGTATTTATCTAAATATCTAAATATCTAATTTAGAATATCTAAACATTTTCAGAGTCGCTTTTCTACATAAACAACTTTTCTGAATAAAGTTTCTTACCAGTTTTGTTGCTCTCCATCTGACTAGCATATTATTTCGATTCCCCCTAGTACAAGAAGAACAGTCATGGCTGCTTTCTGTTTACTGCTTTAGATACCACTGATGTCAGCGAGAATGCTGACAGCACCAGCACAAGCATGTTAACTATTGCTGTGCAGTAATAGCTAGGCTATTCCTTTGTGGGCAGATCAAAATCCTTAGAGTAACGGGATTAAAACTGGGTGATTCCATGCCTCTTCTTCAATAGATATCTTAGTAGGTATTTTTAATCAGCCCACTTATAGCTGCTTAATGATCTGTGTACAACAAAGAAGCCACAACAGACCTTTTTAAAGAAATTCTGGGGTGCTTAAACCCACTTCAGTGGCCAGCCACGTGGAATTTGTTTATTAAAACAGGAAAAAAAAAAGCAACAAGAATATTCTTGGACAGCACCAGGCTGAGTATTTTAGGGTGATTAAAGACACCATCTCTATTGAAAGAAAGAATAAAATAAAAATCACATTTATCAGTCTTAGGTTAACTCTTGCTCCTAATCCAAATTCCAGTACTATAAATATTAGAGTCATTTTCTCAGTCAATGCACACATAGAATCATAGAATAGTTAGGGATGGAAAGGACCTTAAGTCATCTAGTTCCAACCCTCAGTATGATTTACAGATGTATGCTTTCAGCATTCATCTCAAGGAAACACTAACAACACCATAGTAAACTATGGCTCCTCCTTACTTCTATCAGAAGATTTATGTTGAGCTTACTGCCTGGACTTTCCTGCCGTAACTTTCGAATTCCAGAACATCATCTTTCCAGGAAAGTTGCTTCCAATTAAAAAAATCAAAAAACAAACAAACAAAAAACTCCCCCCACAAAAAAAACCAAACCCAGCACAAACCACCACTACCAAGCCTCCTGCCTAACTAGCTACAAATCTGAGGCAAGTGATTCCCAAAGTATGAACATACATAGCACTGAGGAAATGCCATAGATAACTCCACACTAGCTCTTTTGATAGTTAAATGCCCTTTTGAGTGTTACATAAGAAAAAAAAAGAGAGACAAAAGGATGTGATTTACATTAGGAAAAACATGCCATCAGCAGTTGGAGCACATGGCTAACCTATTTATACTAGAGAGGCTGATTGATTCTCAGGTTAAAATTCAGTTGGCTTTTTTCCTTTACAAGGGTGATTTCTCCCTTTCTTGGGAGAAAATACATTGTATAGCAAGAATGTAAGAAGTTATCATTCCTGCAGTAGAGGGCACACTGTGGGTAACACACCATCCCTATAAAAGAATTCACATGTCACATATCTTTGGTTAACTCTTACTCTCGATCCAAATTCTGTTTCTATAAATACCAGTCATTTTCTCAATCAATACACACATGATTTACAGAAGTATGCTTTCAGCACTGTAACTTTATTTCCTTATTTCACCATTAAGTCTGCAAAACTCATGTTCCCTTCCACAAACACAGAAATTGTAAGTGTATTTTTCTTGCTTTGCCACAGTATAATCCCAATTGCTATCAGCTGCACTTCTGAAGAGTCTTCATATCTTCTTTTGATTTGACCACACTTACACATCTAAGGAGTGGTCAGCTTTTTTTAGTGTTCCTGAAGCATCAGACTCAGTATATGCTACCAAAACAAACCAACCCAAAACAAAAACCACACAAAGCCACGCACCCCCAAAAACAACCCCACAACCCACACCCCACCAGACACAAAATTTCACACAATAAATTAGGTTTTTAAAATAAAATTAAATTTTATTTAAGTGCTGTTTCATCTGTTTGGCAACCAGGTAAGCTTCACAAACTTTTGTTTGACATTCTCCACCCAGCACAAAAACACCTGCAGGAAGTGAAGACAGCTTCCTCATAGTTTTGAAATAGAGTCCTTATACTTCCTTAGTCCACAACTTCACTGTATCTTCATCCATTTACTCTTCTTCCCTAGCCAAACACTCATACAACACAGTCATTTTTTACTTGACACCATCTTGCATTTAACAAACAAAAGCCAGCTAGAACTCAGCCCTCTATCTTTTCAGGACTACCAGTTTGTACAGTATCTGTGGTTTTCCTATGCATTACTTTCCAGTCTACATGTTCACTCAAAAAAACCTCAATGAATCAGAGGAGCCCCATCTAGATTTCCCGTTTAACCTATTTATACTTCTTACACCAAAAATTAACTCCTGCAGCTAAAGAAAAATTTCTCATATTTCAACAGCAACCCTCATCCTTCCTAGATGTATTCATGGCTGCCGATCCCTGGAAAAACCGGTACATCCCCTGAAATACTACATTTTTTTCTCCTCTTTTCCTTACTCTCCCCACCCAAACACCAATCGCTGAGAAGGAACCTGCAATACAATTGCAGCTATGATTACCTACTCAGTACACCAAGTCTCATTTCTCTGGCTGCCTAATCCCAGTGGAAGTCAAACAGCAAGATTACTTCTGCATTCTGAGCAACAATCAACCTACCCCACTTAAAGGTTCCTAACCTGTAATCCCCAGATAATTTCCATCTGGTAACTAAGAATGAAGTAAATTGACAAGTCAGCCAAGAGCGCACTGCTGTACTTGGAGCATTTGAGAAAAACCTTTAAAATACAAAACAAAACAAACAACAAAACTTAACTGGTTTGTTGTGACAGGTACAACTGAAGAGCACAAACAGTACTAGAGGGCAAGAAGGAAGACAATGAATGTGTTCCACTAAAGAAGCATGCAAACGACTCACAGAGATGAAAATGCTAGTTATCTGTTCTGGACTTGTGCCTAGTTATCAAAACTAGACATCTTTCTAAAACTCCCATACATATTAACAACATTTAAGATCCAATTTGTTTACACTAGATACCATACTCTTGGAAATACTATCTTGCACAGGATTTTTACCCAGCTTAGCAGTTCGCTCAAGGCTATCACAAGCAGCCAATGTTAACCAGGCAGATCTCAAGAGGGACCCCTGCAATCTACTTACTAGCTCTTCCACATCTTCATAAAGCCATTACACAGTGGCAGCTTTGAAATCACATTCAGTTCTCATTGCAGCTAAGAGAGATTAAATATGGCATCTGGCAATACTTCCAAGGTTAAGAATAAAAAAGGTTTAGACACAAGCTTCTATTCAATTCTCCTCAAAACAGTTACAAGCAAAAACCCTGCATTTATAACTGCCTTGAAAACACAAACATCAACCCCTTTCATACTCAGCCCTGAAATTACAGCTTCTATGTGGCTGTTAAGAAACTGAAGTTAGGAAACTAAAGCATCTCAAGACAAAGCAGAAATTTTCAGGATCAAGGTTCAAGTAACTTTAAGACACTGGCTGTGTTTTGGCAGCCTCTTTTATTTCAGACTGTTTTGTAAATGAAATAGCAGAGCCCCAGCAACAGTGCCTTGCTAGAACACTAGAACAAGCTTCTGAGGTCAAAGTGCAACCTCACCTACTGAAGCAGTTTAGCTTGATATCAAATTCCGCTTTCAACCTAGACAGCCAACAAACCTTTCTTCACCTCCTTCCACCTCGCTCTGAAACATCCTAGACTGGCTAGTACAACATTTCCTTGTAGAATAAAGATCTGAAATTACCCAGAGTTGTAGAAGATCTTCTTTGCAGCTCACCAGTCAGCTGTTTTTTGTAAGGAACCGGAGAGCTCTGAGACTGAGTCCTGGGATGCTGAGGTCTGGACCAGCCACCACTCAATGCTTGTGGATCACTCTGTCCTGCCTCTGCTCTCTCTGCTGTGGCTGAAGGTCTGCCATCATCTGGAGTTGATGAAAAGAAAGAAACCAACAGCTCAGACATGATAAAGAAAACCAGTAGTGCATGCAAAACTATGGGTAAACAACTCTCATAAATAGCTTATTTGGATCATGTTTATACATTAGAACTTGTCTGTCAAGGCTCAGGCTATTTCAGAAATACCCCTAACATGAAAAGTCTACAAAAAACAAACGGGCAAGCATGAATTATTCTTGCTATATCGAATAGCTATCTTGATTATCAGCTTCTGCCCTGAAAAGTCTTTCAGGTTTGTTCAAAGACAGTACTGAGGTCATTAAAGTTACCACAGCCTTTCATACACCATGCTTTTCCATCAGAGGATCAAGTATGGACAGGTTATCACTGATTTCAGTAACATGCCCATTTGATGGGCTGTTTCAGTTATTTTCCCATTGTTTCAACAAAACACTTTGCTGATTCCAGCTACATTTTTCAGAAACAAACAAGTGAAGCCAATATTGACCGTATCTCATGCTGCTTTCAATGAATTAATGACAGGTGATATTGTACTATGCAAACTAATTGCCATCATACCAAGTAATTATTTTTCATTCTGCACAAGAGGAAGCTACACAGTTCAGTTTGCTTATACAAAAAGCTACCTTGACCCTTTTTCCCTAGGCAAAACATTGCAGAGGTATGATTAGCAGAGCTGGATAATGAATAGACTAAACAAAAGCAGCTGAACAGTTTGTCATCTCCAGCAAAGAGATACAGTTTTTGTACACAACCAAGGTGCACACATTCACCACTCTTTGCCGTACATTTCTTTGAAACAAAAAACTCATAGCTTTCTAAGCACTTGCCTACTGAGACTTTAAGTGCCTCATAATACATGCAGCACAAAGGCAAAAATCAAGTAGTACTTGTTATATACAAAACTTTCACAACACTTCAGGCCTCTTGATACTTCAGCCATGCAAACTAAGGGTAGACTTACTGTATATGCACTGCTTTATTGCAGCTCAGCTGCCACCCACCTGAAGGTACAAGATGCATAGGAAGGTGAGGAATGGAAGAAGTCTGCAGTAAGAACTTACATTGGAAGTACAAGCACACATTCTGTTCAGGTAGGCTGGCAGAAAGTTAATCCTGCTTTTAGCCTCGAAAACTTCATACAGGCAAAGGAAATCCAGATGCCCAGCTAAGAAGCTATACAAATACTAACTGTGAACAGGCTTGTTTGTGACCTTTATGGGCAGACAGAGATTTTGAGTTGCAACATGCTGGCTCTCTTCTCTCACAGCAAAGCTCTACTAATGTCACCCAACAGCAAGATGCAACACCCCTCACAAAAGGACTGACTCACAATCCATCTGGCCAGCCATACGACATTATGCCCTAATATTCAGAGGCATTTTTACAAGTTTATGTGGCAGCAGAGGGCATCAATAAAATAGACAGCACGCACAAGCCACGCACATACATTCCCAACTTACCTTTGCTGAAACGAAAGAGATTTACAAAAGAGCTGTAAGCTGATTTAAAAGGAGGCTCATCTTGGTCAGGAGTCAGGGGTTTGAAGTGAGTGAGATGAGACGGACTACTAGGAGTGTGAGGTAGATCACTGGAAGAGTCCAATGTTGGAGATCGTTTGTCATCTGTGGCCATTTCACGTGCCCTGGAAAGAGTTCAGTGACATGCATTATACACAGGGTGGTGAAATGGAACATCTTCAGTCAGCTAAAGAGGAGGCTTCTCATTAGGTGCAAGGGGAATGGGTGTCATTCATCCCACCTACCACAGATATCTATTATTAGTACATGCCAAGAGTGACAGAGATACAAGCCCACGTCCCCTGCCTTACTCACAGGCAAGAGATCAGCATCCCTGCAGCAAGCAATTCAGAGCTCCTAGTTAAACATCCAGAGCAATCAAAGTAAACAGCCACTAACTGTCTGACAACACACTCTGGTTGCTGTTTTATGGAAACTTAAAGTTTTCAAATGGAGACTCTGCATCCCTACCACAAAGAAGTTTTAACTTGAATAGATCTGTCAATGCTGTGACTTCTGCAGCCCTTGCAATAAGATAACTAAAGACAGGCCTGAGCAAGCACAAGACACACTCATTGCTTGGCCAGGTTAACTCCAGAATGAGAAAGAATGAACTGCAAAGAAAAGCAGGACTTCAAGATTAAGTTTCACGGCACACCATTTCCTTCCCCTTCCTTTCTCTTTACACTACAATACAGGGCCTTGTGTAAGTTAGCAGGGAACTGTGGTTTATTTGTTGCCATATCTTACACCTCCAAACTTCTTTGTTTTCAAGAGCAGCTACATAAAGAAAAACACACAAACAAAGCCAAATCACATTCTACATTAGAGGAAGCCATACCTGTTAAGCCTATTTGCTGTGTACCAAAGCTTTCATATGGCCAACAGTCATATATCCCTACAGCCCATATTCTCTAACCTGAATACGCACCTGATTTCTTTCACTTCACCTCACTAAGCCTGCACTTCTAGGCTGCTAAGGTGCTTACTACAGTCATCTTTGTTTAAGCAAGACTTTGTGAAATGTTTGACAGAGCTGGATCACGAGGAGCAATGGAACCTATGACTGACAACTGACTTTTACCCATGCCAAGCATCAAAATCCTGTATGAAATCTACTTCTTGCCTAGTAGCTGATACATGCTCCTTCATGAAATACTAGTTCCCAATTTTCACAACTCCTACCAAGAATCTACAGAATATTTTACTGACTAGAACACTTTCTTCCAAGTCTTAAGAAGCCATGCTAAGAATCTATGAAGTCCAGAGAATACCCACATGGTTGACAAGTGACACTGGAAGTGCTAACAAGCTGCATGCAGCTCATGCAGCAAAATTTGACCACTCCCATGAGAAATGCACGAAAGATGGTATCTGCAAGTCTATCATATGACTTGTCAGTGGACTTCTGCTGTTGCTCTGTACAGTAAGCACCTTCAGCTCTGAGTTTCTCCCGACATTCACATATCTTTAAGAAAGAAAGCAAAAAGACATCAGTCATTTCAAGGGAAACTTCAGTCAGGTTCTTGAGCCTTAATCTGGAATGTTTCCGCATCCTTTTTCCCTGTAAGTCATAGTATTCTTTGCTGTTGTTCATTTCAGCTGCATTATCCAAACAACAGATGATTTGAACATGCTTAAGCACCAGAGTGCACAGAAAATACCTTCAAATCTTATTTTCAGATAAATTTGGACTTGTTTCCTGAATACCTGAGTCACAGATAACTTTCTTTTTTAATGTTTGATGTACAACAGGGTTATGCTCCCACACACACACTACCACATTTTAAAATGCCTTTATGAAGTCAACCAGAAGTTTTATGGGAAACTGTGTTCATCTCTCAGCAAGCAGCTATAGCCTGGCAAGACAAAAAGAAGCAAGGAAGTCTCTGAACTTGCATATACTGCACACAGGATTCTAGAAAAATAAACTTGGGCTTCAAGGGAAAAACACACAGAGTAATTGCTTCTGTGACAGCAATACTAGTCTAATTAAAACAGATTGAAAAAAAAACCCTGCTGTACTTGGCATTAGCTCCAAAACTACCTGGATTTTCTGTGCCACACAACACATTAGCTATGATGTGTACCACCCTTTCTTAAAGTGCTTTAGTTCTCCCACTGAAAGGAAAACACTTCTTCCCTCCCCCCTACAGGAAACAGGGAAAGAATCACTTCTTTATATATTATTGGAAATCATAAAGTAAAGCGCACGGATCAACCACCAGACACAAAACCAGATTACATCGTCCTCAACTACATCCAGAATGGCTCCGCGACATCCTCCACCCCACGAAACTGACCACAACTGCTCAGAACCAGAAGGGTTCATGCACTCCTTGTGACCTGGATCTAACCCCCAGGCGCCTGCTTAACACACCTTGGGCATAAAAGCTAAACGATCGAAACTTAAAACTACGTTATACGCACACGCTTTACTGCCGCCCTCCGCGACGGAGCCACGTCGCTTCCCACCGTGCAAAGGGGCCACACCTCCCGCCACGCACACGCGGCGCCACCCACCGGGGCGGCAGACCGGCAGACCACCTGCGACGGGGAGGGAAGGAAGCGGCGGACCGCCGCCCGCAGGCAGCGGCCACGCAGGGACCCCCGCACCAACCTAGGAGCACTGCTCCCCGCCGCTACCACGAGCGGGGCAGGCCCCGCACAGGGCGCTCACGCCCCGCAGCCAGCCGCAGCGCAGGCAGGCCCGCCACCCCCGGAGGCTGCGCTCCCCGGCTCGCACGGGGCCGCACTCAGGCCCAGCGCAGCGCCGCCTCT
>JAOEHY010045864.1:0-10197 GCA_025447955.1 Psilopsiagon aurifrons
GCCAGACCAAACATCACTAAGCCGTAACTAAAAACATTGGTGTTATCAGCACTGTTCCCAGGCCACAAGTCAAAACCACAGTGCTGCACCAGCTACCGAGAAGGGGAAAAATGACTGCTGCTGCTGAACCCATGACAATCTCACCCATCTGGATGGTTACAGTAAGATGACTAATAGTCAGCTGAAAAAATTTCCTATAAATCATTATTATTCTTTTACACAAAAAAAACTTAGAGTTGAAAGGCAAGTCCCTTAGTGAATGTTTTGAAGTGTAACTCTATTTTATGCTGCCCCTTGTATGAGCTGAGATGTCTAGAGGAGTAAAGGTCCTATTTATGAATATACTTAATCCAGCAATATCAGGTGATAAATCACAGCATTTGAGATTACATCTCTCTAAGAAATCATACAGATTGAGTCTATCAGAAGCTTTCTCCCTCACACTGCCTTCATATGTATTTAGTTTAGAAAAACAACTTCAACTTGTTTTCTCCCCTCTTTGCATTTCCTACTTCATAAAACCATCTTTGTCAACAAGGATGTTATTTTTTCATTTTACTTTTACTGCTAGATATTTTACTTTTTTATTCCTTTGCCTTTTATATCCACAGTTGAATGCTTGCTGAATTTCTACTGATCTTGTGAAAATTGTTGAAGATACTATAATTTGTTTATTAGAAGATGGACTATCATGCCCTAGGCCATTCTTTTATTATGAAGACTGGGATTAAACTGGCTTGATTGTCAAGCCCCCAGTTGTCATTCTTATCAACCACTAGTAACCTTCTCTGTCATTTTCTTGATTTAGTAGACCAGTTCTAGGAGAGCTGCCAAATTATAATCCAGGCGAAAGGGGCGGCAACTGCTGTTTCTGCAGCACTTCCTAGATGTGCAGACATGTCTTTCAGGATCTGTACCCCTTTGTATCTTCCTTAGAAAGTGAAAACCAGACTGTTTTATTTATTTTCTCATTTATTTCGTGTATTGCTCATGTAGGGCTAATTTATCTGTTTATTTGCCTGGGGAGAATCTGAGACACTTCAGCAGAAAATATTCTCCTCTATGAAGATAAGAAATTGATGATGTCCACTTAGTGATCCCCAAATCATTGATAATGGCTTATCTTTACTGATGTCCACAGGCTCTCTCATTGAAGTAGGTGGAGACAGCTCCTGAACCTGCTCTAGCAGCATTGAGCACCTTCCAACCCCCCGTTGTGAATGACTATCATCCTTCCTTGGGGAAACATAACGAAATAAGATTTGAAACCTTTCATTTTACTGATAACGTTTACTTAACATTACCTCAGGAAACCACACCAAGGTGCACTTTTCAGAAGATGCACCCTAATGTGTGTTCCCAGGCTGCTGAGTTCCCTGTATTATCTGTTTTCTCATACTGGCTACAGAATTACTGCCATGAATCATATAAAAATAATGAATAATGAGATCATTAGATTATACAATCTAGATCTGAGAATTGTACAAGCCATCTGGAAAAAGGAAGGGGGGCAAACCAAATATTGGGCAAGTAAGATTTTGGCAGGCTGACTTTTATTAACCTTTCCTGAAGAGTAAAACACACCATATTTGCACAACTTCTGAAAAATGCGTACTTTTGGTGAGTGTCCTATTTGGACAAAGAGAACTATGAAGCATTGTGTTTGTGCTGTCTAATAGGTGGGCTGTGCTTTCTGAGTGTGGGAAGATATGAATGCTGCTCACACTGTTCAGAATATTTTTTGCATTACATTTAAATCCATTTAAAAAGAGGAATAGACTAGAAATAATTCATCTGCAATTTCACAGAAATCATCCTGACGAACCCACATATTTATAATGAAGAAGATAAGAGTATTTAGCAGATGGAGGTAACTGGTATCATCCTGCAGTTTATTTTTCCAAAATTAAGTTTTGCCTGAGATGTAGCACTTGTCAGCTGTAAAAAACTATTTTTGAATTTAATATGAAAGTTTTATTGGAATTTTTTTTTTTTATTTCATATCAATTCACTGGTGGGGGTTGTGGGGGGTGAGGGGTGTGTTATATATTATAAGACAGCAGATTTAAAAAGCCTGATTTTCTTTTCAGCTAAAATACTGTGATACAATCTACTTGATAAGAATAAATTTGGTTTTGATCCTGTGAAGTGATATGAATGCTGAGTGCCTGAAATTGTTGTGAGAGCAGATGAAGATATACAAACAAATGCCATGAACAAGGATGCTATCCATACAGTCAATATAAATCATTATTTTTTCTTCAGACCCACCATTCTGCAATTGTAATTTTTTGTCTGTTTTTCAACACATGCAATTTCAACACGCTTTTTGTAAAAAGTCTTTTAAATCCTACATATTTTCTATGTAGCACAGGTGAATTTATTCTAATTTTAAATATTCTGTTTTTCTAAAATTAACAAATTCAAACCATCCGAATGGTTTTGTCCACACAGGAACATGACTCATCAAAATGTTAACCTACCAAGATATTTGGTTCAACTTCTCTGTAACCATCTAAATTTTCTTTAAATGCTATTTCTTGATTCAGCAACTGATTCGGCTATTCATTCCCAGTTGTGATTGACACTATTGATTAGCTTCTCAAAATAACGAAATATCATCCACCCTTGATGGGAAAATCATTTTGGACTAGAGCGATTTTGGTTTTATGGGTGCGAAAATGAGATTAATCTTAGAAACTGTGGAGATCACAGGAAACAATTTTTGTAAACCAAAGTCTAATTGTGGTTAGAATGAAATAATTTGAATCTCTCTTAAAAAAAGCATATTTCAACTTGAAGTGCAAATTTAGCATGATCTGTAATCAAAATTCCATTTGTGCTTTTATTTGAAAATTTATCAAGTGGCTTTATTAGGCAACTAGGATATATAAAATAATGTGTTAAGTAATTTTTACTCATTAAATTACTTTTGTGCTGGAGATTCATTGATATCCATTCACAAAAATCTAACAAAGATCAGCCAAAAAATAACTGTGTGAGGACTGAATACCTTTCCTTGGAGCTTTCTGTGCATTCTAAACCAAGGTTTTTTTCTTCCATAAAACTAGTTTGAAGGAGAACTTCCTGGTACTGTCAGATCTCTCTTACCCCAAAACAACCTTTTAGATGTTGTATCTACTGCAGACACACAGACACGGGCAGACCCACAGAGACACAGATGTACATTCTCACAAGAGTGCTGTGAATTTTCACTGATGGGGGTAACTGCACTGAAGAGCACCACACGTTTAATTTGAGACACACAGTTTTAGACTGTGAGGAGTCTCATTGTATTAGGCAGAAACTCCAGGTGAGCTAGGGAGTATTTTCCAAGTGCCAAATTGATGTTTGGCCAGGACGCTGCAACAAACCCCTTATGTTTAAAGGAGTAGTACTTGAGCATTAAGGAATTAATGAATCAATGTCAAGGAATAGAAGTGTGCTGACTTAATATTTCAGCCAAAAAGTAAAATCTCTGAACATAAAGGGAAAGTCAGCATTGCATAACATGAATGGCTTCAAGTCAGACTGAAAATAACAGTAAATTGTTATTTATTACCAACAGCTAGCTGTTTTTCAGCTTGTCTTGAAAGTTCAAGCTTAACCCTAGGGGGCAATTGCAAACTGAATTTATGCTGCTAACTAGCTGGTGTATCATCACTGTTGCAAGCCAAAAGGAATGGATGGTGTTTTACTTTTTGATGGCATTTTGTCTTAGGTATAGTCTATGATCTAGTCTGGTGCCATGGCAGTGTCTGGGCAACAGGAGAGACCCCAACTCTACCTTTCTGTGGCTCTCGCTCTCAGGAGGAGCTCCCTAAAGAGAGGTGAGTTTGCTTTATCCTGGGGAGATACTGAGCATTCATGGAGGGCAGAAACTTTTGGAGCTGAAGGAGGAAGAGTCAGAGACCACACCAGGAGCAATTCCGCCACAGGAGGAGAATCTGAGTTTCCTTAGAGGAGCAGGCACATGATCAGGCTTCAAGGTGACAGGAAGGAGACTTTCACAGGACTGTGCAGACCTTTTTCATGTCAAATACACTGCAAACAAGGATAAGGAAGATAAAAAAGAACAGGAGAAAAAATTGCTTTTATTTTAGCCAATTTCACTGAGCAGAGCTGTCTCCTGCACCAAATAAGTTTTTGTGTTAATTTTCATTCAGATCAAAAAGCATCTGTGGTTCAGAGCTTCCTGGTATCTTTGGTGATTGCCTTGAGGAAAATATGAGGTGATTCTGTAAGTCTGGATGATCTAGAGCTCGCAAACCAGCTTATTCAGACTTACCCTTTATCTGTGTTATGAAAATGCTAACCAAACTAGTCAACTGCCCCAAGCTGCCTGACTGAACTTGCTTAAATCCTGAAATCTCACTGACCACACTGACCCTGGATGCTGATGAATCCATTCTCCCTCTGTAAATCACAATAGAAGAATTTTCAGGCAGATAGGAAAAAGCTTTTACAACTTAGCAGACTTAGCAGTTACAGAAAACTACCACTTACTTTTGTCAAAATTGTTTTTGGGGGTGGGGCTTGCAAATGGCCTGGTCCAATGTTAAAACTTCTCCCAAAAGAGAGTTATTTAATCTTTCTTTCAAAGAAATTATGTTTCTAATTTCCTGCCAAACGTTACATCAGAACAGACCCAAACCAGTTACTATGCGGAGCAAAATCGCCTAGAACTGCTGACAACAGAAAAAGTTGGCAAGGGTTGTTTTTTGGTCCTCTTTTTTGGTCTCGGATATCTCACACAGGTTTACAAAGCACCTTTTTCCTTTTTGCTCCACAGCCCGGGAAGAGGTGCTCACAAGCACTTTCAGGAAGCATCTGATATACAAGGAGGAAAGTCACAACCTGTGGCTACTGAGATGATGTTGACAGGGTCTCAGAGATAAGCTGTTTACTTTCCTTCCAGCTCGACTCATATACATCTGATTTTAATGACACACACCTTTGCCTATATACACTTAATAAATGCAGAACTGAGATAATTAGAACATTTCAATTTGCTCCTTTGCTTTAGATTTAAATTAACTTTTCCTTTCTCACTTGAAGGTACTTTAACAATGAGGGTTTTCCAGCCTTGAGGAGTCTGTTTTTGTCTGTGAGGAGACAGGTCCTCACAGAGCTCACTGGGACAGAAAGTAAGGGTTTAGAAGGATTTTTTGGTTTTTAATGATTTGACCAGTGGGCACTCAGCTGAAAGGGACCTATCTTTGGTTTAGGTCTCATTCCTGTTCCTAGAATTGTTTTTATGTTTAATTAGAAAATGCACAAGTAGTTTTCTGGAAGTGGGCCAGGACACAACTCTGCTCCAAAGTGAATAATGCAATCATAATTTTACTTAATGTTATTGACACTGTTGTCTAAAGAAATTTGAGCTAGTTTCTCATGGTGAGTAGGATATCATTCCTCCATCCTTATTCTGCTTTCAAGAATAGCTACCGATTGTGGTTAGGAGATGGTGATTTGACCTTGTAAAGCTGAAAAGAGAATTCATCCCACTTTACACAGAAACAGTGGGGTAAAAAGTGGGTAGTACTGTCACAAATATGTCCTGCAGGGTGTCTGTTTCTGTCAGCTTCTGGTGTGGTCTTAGAAACTTTGCAAGTCAAATTCCAGGAGCACCTCAGGGAGACCTATTTTTTATTCTGGGAACTTGGGCCTGAGCTATTAATCACTTACTCAGAGTAGGGTGGCTTGACATGCACAGAAGAACACAGCTGAACAGCTAGGTTTTGGCAGCTGCTTGAAGTGGATTTTGAAACTTGCGTTCTGCCCCATATATCTGACAGGAGTCAGGTACTACTTACATTGAGTGTGGCAGAGATTTTTGCTGTTGCTGAAGGTTTAGATTCATCTGAAGTAAAAACCACATTCTGCATGCTCTGCTAGGAAAGAGAATTAAAATGTGTGTGTGTGCTCATATGGAAAGAATGATAAAATTAGTCTGATGGGTCTAATTTGGTCTTGTACGCTGAGAGATAGCATGTTTTGCACATTGGTCACTTCTTCAAGGATAAACAGCATCTAAAATAAAGACTGAATAAATAAAATTGTTTTTTTCAAGTTTAATTCAAGGTAAAGCAGGTGTCCAGTACAGGTATACATAATGCCTCTACCTTCTAAATGAATTTTACTAGGCTTTTAAAATATACTTTGCTATAGCTGCTACCAGTGGTTTCCCCAGTAAAAGATCGGAGCAGTTTCAGCAGACTCTCAAGAAAATTATAAAACTAAATTGATAACCCCAGGAGGCTGAAGGCGTTAACTTTTTAAGACAAAAAAACCTATATAAATGCAGACTCTTTCATCACTAGGCATGACTTATCATATTAGCCATTTCATGGGAAATTGAATAAAAAGGAAGATAAAAATAAGGCAATAACAATAAAAAAAATTGTAAAGTGTTTTCTGATATTACTGCTCATATAAAAGTTGTTCTTCCTGTGTTTATGTATGTAGAAATGTTATGCCAAATATTTTACAGGGTTTGGATGACATTTCTGTAATTTATACTGAGAACTAAGGCAAACCAATCTACCAGCATCAGTTAAAATCAATAACGTCTACAGCAGCCGTCTGCAATGCAGAGGATTCAGGGGCAGGCACTTAAGACAGTCAGAATGTGAAGAAGCTGGTAATGAAGAAAATTATACACAGATGCCTGAATGCAGATTGCTTAAAAAATAATAAATTAAACCCCATGCAGGCCAATGCTGTCTTCAGAGAGTCAGCATTTTTTAACTTGTAGCACATAGCAGTGACCTAAGTGCCATTCCAGGCACAGGAGTGATATAAGAATGAGCTGCTATTAGACAGGGTTTGGACAGTAACAAGTACTTCTACATGAAGTCATCAAGTTATCTTGTGTCTCCTCCAGTTAATGTATTAATGGGCCATTTAAAATGAAGATCCCACTCCACCAGTCATAATAGAGTTTTATTTTACCTGTTTCACACCCTTGCCAGGAAGAATTAAAAATGAAACATATAGCAAACTCTCATTTGTCTCAGGGCTCCTAGCTGCAGTGAGGAATACCTTCCCCTGTGTACTGAAATCCAAAGATTTAGCATCATATATCATGCTGATATAAGACAGACTCTTTTGCCAAGAGGACACTTTGATGACACTCTATGTAGCTAAAGTTGCAAATGATTTCTGTTTGAGCCTGGGTTTTAATCTTGCCATTTTAATGGCCAAACCAAAATTGATCTTGCTGATATATTTGTTTGTTCTAGAAAATTAAAAGCTTGGTGAAAAGCTGATAAGCAAATTGCATTAGTAAGATATGACAGTTTCAATAAACTTCAGTAAACTTCTGACTTCCTTTTATAATGAACATTGTGTCTCAAAAGTTTCTGGGCTACAGTGGCACCAGACATAGTTAATTTTTATTGATCTCAGAATACAAAGTGGAATCTCTGCATACTTTAAGATTGTAAAGTGGTTAGTATTTAAATCATCCTAAATGCATTTGGAGACTATAAATTATTTTTATGATGTATCAAATTCAAGTTTCACTTTTTTATGGAATCTGCAGGCTTATTATAACATATTACCCCTGACATGAAAGAAGAGAGGCTGAACTAACACATTTCACATCTAGTCCCAGCACTTATTAATACTGTTATTAAGTATCCATGTCACATCTAGGAATCCACAGGTATTAAATTCTCAGGAGCTCTGTCACAGAAATGGAGTCGTGGTCCAAGGAAGGTTCCAGGCAACATCATGATAAGGAAAATCAGATGTAGGCTGCACTGGAGTGGCAGGGTTGTCTACAGGTGATAGAACTTGGATAAACCAATCTTGCACATCATCCTTCAGATGATGCATCTCCTGACAAATCTGAAGGCAAAAGCAATTAAAATCAGGCCAGTGGTGGATGACTACCTTGGTCTACCACTCCTGACTTAATAATGAGCTATGAGTGATAGCTCCCACCTCTTTCCAGCAGTTTTTATATTCTTTTGTATTTTTGATACTTCCATTGATTACTTGTGGGCTGGAGGCCTTTGGATGAAGCCAGGAGCTACCAAGATTCAGAATGATTCTTCACATATCTAACCCGATTTCTGGTGTGATTAAGGTGTATATTTGTGGGAGTTTTTTTCATTATCTCAAAACTAGTCAGAAACTTCATCCTTCCAGCAAATAACATCTTTGTATGTGTCAAAGCATTTAAGCCACAGATTCCTTCTTAGTGTATGCTTTCACTGCAGATTTGCTGGGATCCCTCAGACTTTATGTAGGTTATAAGATCACACATGAATTAGACTAACTTCCTTCTCTTAAACTATTGTGAACCTTACAGGTTTCAATCACCCCCCAAAATAGTAAGAGACAAAAACTAATATTCAGTAGCCAAACTTTGTAGAAGAAAGTTTAACTAAATATTTCTAATCTTTCCAGGAGTTAGGATATTTAGTTGGAGCTTGATTCTGACTTCATATCCAAGCCAAGAGCAAATGCAAATGACTTTATGGAAATATAGGGCAATTTAGACTCATCTATTTGATGAGCGTAGACAAGCGCAGAGAAATCCTTCTGCCTATATGTTAATTGAAAATTGAAAGTCAAAAAGGAAACTACTCACATTTTACTAAATGTTGTTTCTGCAAATTCAGAGATTCAGGAAGTCTAACCTGTAAAACTTCAGATTGATTTTGTAATTAATATTCTGAGTGAGGTAAGCATTTTGGAGCTCTGGCTTTCACTGCTTGTATAGAAAGTGCTATCATGTACCAAAGCAATAGTAGTGTAATAATGTGACAATACTGAAGATCACAACTTATTTGGTGTCCTATATAAATATAGCAGCATATTTCAGACACACGTTATGGTATTTATCTGTTAGACTTGAAATACCTGGTGCTGGACTTCAAGACTGCTGCACGTAATACCGCAGCAGATATGTCCAGTTTGGCTATGCTTAAGAAGTGATGCAGAAGGCCATTTTGGAAGATACTTTAAACCAATTTTAAATCAATAGACCAAATGGCTGCTAGGATCACTAATTTTCTGGTGCCAAAAAAATAAGTGGAAAGACATTACTACTTTTTTTTACTGGTCTGAAAGCTGAATCAGGGCAGGAGTGCCTCACTTTCCTCAGCTGACTGAGGAAAACTTGTTAATGTAACTGAAATACCTTTGTAAATGCAAAATAATCATAATTTTAAAAATTGTGTAAACAGTAACTGCTTCTCCATTGCTTTTGTTTGAAGTATTTCTCCAGGTAAATCTGAAAGGAAGATAGGTGCAACTTGCACTTAGTGGCAGGCTGCTGGATCTCGGAGAGAGTTATTACACCCCTATTGCCGGGTTGTACATGCAAGATTTTTTATTAAGTTCTCCATAGAGCTACACTTTTCACTGCCTGAAAAAGGAAGCTGTTAACACGTCAAATTCCAACAAGGTGTAAGTCACCAGAGAAGGGTTTGCACTGTTACAGGTAGGAACTCGTTAGATACATACATAAATTGGACAGAAGAAGGAGGCAAAAGAACCCCAAAACACTGCCACATCTAGGACTTAACAGTGACCTGGTCCCTCTGCAAATGTAAAGTTTGAAAAAAACATTTCAATGGATGTTAGTCATAGTCTTTGAGGGAGTTGCTCTAGGATAGAGAAACACTAAGTCTGTGCATCCACTGGAAGTGTGTGTTGCCTTTCTTCTATATCTTCGCTCTATAAGCATAAAGAGCAGAAAACAAACTCCATTCATTAAAGAATATCTTCTCCCTGTTAGTTTAAGTGGCCTCCCTATAGAGGGTACAGAGGACAGTGTTGCAAGTTCCTGTGTTTGTGGGAGGACAATATTGCAGCTCATGAATAGTGGACATACAAGTGTACTAAAGCCAGAAGTGTATCAGTGATCTTTCATAGAATCACAGTCTGGGTTGAAAAGGACCTTTAAAGATCATCTAGTCCAACACCCCTAGTGTTTGAGTCTTCTGATCATTTTTGTGGCCCTCCTCTGGACCTGCTCCAACAGGGATTATCTTTCTTTGAGTTGAGCCTCTTTTGTGTGCTTAAGCATAATACTTTATATAAAATAACAGTAGTTTCCCATCACCAAGAAAAAGTATCTTCCTTCTCATACAGGAAGTTACAAACGAAGATTAATTACCTCGTGAAAAGAGGATAGGCTGCTGGTCATTGTGACAGCAAGAAAAGATCTCAAATTCCCCC
>JAOEHY010045868.1:0-11338 GCA_025447955.1 Psilopsiagon aurifrons
GCTTTATCCATGTAGTAAGTAGCAGAATGAAACTTGCCACTGAATTTTGTTTAATTGCACTTGTACAACATCATATTTAAAACAGTTTTGCTAATACCTCTGATGGTCATTCTTTGGGCAACCTAAACCACTCATTTGTGACATATATTAATTGTATTCACACAGCCAGGAGGATGGCAATTGGTATCACTGATTACTTAAGAAAGCTTGGAATAAGTTTGATTCTCAGATTCTCAGAAGTGCCCAATTCTCAGAAGAATGGGCTCATAATAATTGGCATGACTGGAAAACTGTGGAAGAAGAAAAAGCTAAAGGCAGCCAGAAGCTATAAAGGATGGAAAAAGAATTATTTGCCAGATATTAGGCACCTATCCTGAAACACGTCACTATAGGAAGAACACTACAACAGGACTTAAAGGAAGGAATAGAAGGCAGAAAGGCAGCTGAATTAACAATGCCTTTGAAAATTGAGCAGCTGCAGAAACAGCTATTGGAAGGAATGGAAAAGAAACATTAATTGGAAGAAAACGTTAAGGTGATACTTATGTGGACTCCAAATACCCCTGACATTGTACAGATCTGATAATTAACTCTATTCCCCAAAGAATGGGATAGAAACATATGGGGTGACTCTGGCAATAAGAAAACAGGAAAGATGATTTTTTGTCTCCCTCAAATCCTCCTTAGTATGAAGCCAGACCCACTGTAAATATAAAACATTCTGAAGGACCTCAGAGTGGTGTGCCATGATAAACTGTATGAGTCACCCTCTGGGATCTGCTACAAATGGCAAGATTACAGGAAAAAATCAGCAGAAAGCCAAACAAAGTATTTGTGGGGGTCTGAATAAACAATGGTGACCAAATACTGCTGAGTGGAGATGAAGCAAATGGCTTTAGTGGTCCAGGAAGACTGCAATATAGCACCCGACCCAGCAGATGAATCCCGCTCTATCACCAGTAGCATAATTTAGCGGGCTGGGGAAATGGGTGTTACAGAACAAGGTGAACCCTCCATAATCCCCATCAGATTTCTTTAATGAGCTCTCTACAACCATCACAAAAGCTGCTGCATATGCCATGTATAAATGAGAACCCAATGTTATCTGTACTTTCACATGTGTTTAAGCTTACACTCTGAAATACTTCCTCTGAAGAGTGTACCTGCTGCTAAAAGGCTACGCTTTGTACTGGATGAAATGGCTACATAAATGGACTTATAATACATATGTTGAGCAGTATGATAAAATGTTATAAAACATACCCCACACAGTGATATGATGTAGTAGTCTGAAATGTACCTTATCACATGCAAAGATAAAATGCTGTGGATTACACCTCATACGGTTCCGCGGTACGCTGCTTTGAGCAAAATCTCAAAAAGAAACTCTGTGAAACCAGTTACCTCAAGCAAAACACTATCAAATTGAAAAGGCAAATTAATCTGAATGGTAGCTAGTTTTTGCAGTACTCGGTAAATGTGTTTCAAGTTAAGTTTTCACCATGAGAATCTGAAGAGACAGTAGGGAACTGAGCAGTAGGATACCAGATTGAAAGTTAGGTGTATGTACAATGGAGGAAGAAGGACTTGTGAGTGGATGCCAAAATACTTATTCTCAAAGCAGTAATATCTTTTGCAGATGAGCCTCCCAGCATGTTTATTTTGAGTATGTGGGTAGGGCTGGGTGTATCAGATTTGCACGGCGAGGGTTTGGTAACAGTGGGGCTACAGGGTGTGAGGAGCCCTCCCCTGAAGAGGAAAGAGCAGCAGAGGCAACATGGGATGAATTGACTACAATCCCCATTTGCCATAACCCCACACTGCTGAATGGGAGGAGGTGGAGAATTGGGGAGCGAAGTTGAGCCTGGAAGAAGGGAGGGGTGAGGGGGAATTGTGTTAAGATTTGGGTTTATTTCTCATTACTTTGACTTCTGATTGGTAATAAATTAATTTCCCCAGGTGAGGTCTGTTTTGCCCACGATGGTAACTGGTAAGTGACAAGAGTCTCCCTGTCTTTATCTAGACCTATGAGCCTTTCATGACGTTTTCTCCCCCCCATCCAGCTGAGGAGGGCAGTGACAGAGCAGCTTTAGGGGGCACAAGGCATCCAGCCAGGGTCAACCCACTGCAAAAGGATTTAAACTTTGAACAGGTTACCCGGGGAAGTAACTTATCTGTTTGTTTTATCCCAAAGGCTGAAGCTACAATAATAGAAGCATCATTATCTATGCCTCTAAATTTAAAACATTCTTAAAATAAATCCTATTTTATGTCCACACGAGAATCATTTGTTTTTTAAGTGCCCTCCACGCGACTTCCAGAGTGGGTAGTAGCTGACATCTTCAAGCTGGTGTCTCCAGCTGTCTCACTCTCTCCCTTGTGCTTGAAAGACCGTAAAGAGAGATACATCCTCCTCAGAATGAAAATCATAGAAATCTCACATCTTCATTGCCTTTGGCATTATCTTCAGTGGAATGCAGCTTGAATCTGAATCTTCCCAAATTCTTTATTATAAGGACAGTTGGCAAGAGGTACTGCCAGAAATGCAATTTTTTCCCTTTGTTCATTGACTTTCTTCTAATCTACTTTCAGCTCCTTGACCTACAAGTGCTCTTTTTGCCATTCTCAGCTGCTCCTTTAGGAATGGAGTTATATATCGTTATATTCCAAAGTTTCTTTCCTAAAGTTTCCTACATTTTCACCTTTCCCCAGGTAGCACTTCACATTTTTTGTCCAAACTATGGTTTAGTGATGGACTTGGCTGTCCTAGGGTAAAGGTTGAACTTGATGATGTTAAAGGTCTTTTCCAACCTAGCTGAATCTATTATTCTATGGAATAACACCAGTGAACTGCAGGCAAACTTCTAAACACAGATTTAAGAGCAATATAAGGCAGAGTAGAGAATAGACTACTATTGTGACACAGTCTACAGCACCAGGTAGGGGAAGATCAAATTAATGCAAAGTAGAGATGCATCTACACAAAACCTTAACCTGTTTAACTCAGTGAGAACTTACTGCAGTCAGGTAGAAAAAGATGACAGTAGAAGCTAGTGTTTCAGCAATGTTATCAAGCCCTGATTGATTTACTCACTGACATGTAGAGAGAAATTCCATCTGACTGAATGAATATAGGAATCTACTTCAGGGTAAGCTGAATAGTTCTCTAACCCCCTCTTGGTGTACTACCAGAATACACTGTATGTAGTAATCACCCAACCCACAGATTGCACCCACATGCAGATTCCAGTATTCAGACATTCAAAACAGCAAGCTGAATCCCACTACTAGATTTTATAAAGCTGTCATGCAACTCAGTTGCCCAAACAGATATTTATTTCCAATTAAGTTAACCCTAATTCCATCTAAGTGGAGCTGACAAATATGACACTGGCATTTTAAAGGACCTTTCTCAGAAACTGGTTTAAATCTCAAAAGATAAAAGAGAAAGCCAGATTAGATTCCATTGTCTACTTAATATCTGTTAGGGCCACTGATTAGGAATAGGAGATTACCCAAGAGGAGGTGACTGGTGTGAGCTGACATGATTCCTCTGTCTTTCCAAAGTGGTAGCTGGCAACCAGACAGGGTCCTTTAGGGCATCTCAGATGCCACTAAGCACTTTTGTTTAAACTACTGATCACTGAAGTAGTGACACTCCTCTTTGCATAGAATGACAGGCTCCCAAATGCTGATTCCTGAAAATTTCATCTTCATCCTGGGAAGACAAGATACTGAGAGTGTGTGTAGAGCAACAGGTAAAATACCATCATTACCCTTTGTAGTATCTGTATTCCCTTCAAGTAATATTAGTAAGACAGAAGATAACTGTATGAGCTGTGTTACTGCACAGCTGGCCTCGAGGCTGCTCCCACTACACCATACAGGTGAGAACAGAGATGCTTAATGACATGACAAGGTCATCCAGGAACCTGGAAGCAGAGCAGGGAACTCCAGTGAGTTGCCAAATCCTCCTGTTTTCCTTCTACCCAAATAACAGCAACAAAACTTGGGAGCACTGATAGTCATGCTCTGATCTATAGAAATTTATCTTTATTATCCTGTAGAAGAGAGATGAGGTATTTGGCAGCAATCTGCATGCTCTTTTCATATGGTATTCCATTTGCTACTAATCAGCACTAAGTACTACTAATTCTGTGGAAAGAATTATCATCTGTAAAAATACCTGTACAAATGTATCTACAGATGCATTGTGAAACCAGCCAGAATATACACACCAAGCTATGCACACAATATACACACATTTTAATTCTTTCAATTATTGAAATAGTCGCAGTTAAAATCAGCCTATAGGTGTTGCTTTTTGAATGAGTCAATTGCTTCTTGAAGTAAAATGGGAAAAAAAAAGTGTTTTGTCTTCCCTTAGGTTGCTCACAACAGATATAGGTGAAAATGAAAAAAATCCACACCTCTTCAGAAGTAGAATTTAGCAGACATGAATATACCATCTTTCTTAGCGTGAAGCTAAGAAAGAGTTGTGTTTAATCTTGGACCTGATTGTTAACTCAGTATCTGTCTTTTTCACTTACCAGACTGAATCAAAAATAGCACCCTCTCACCCTATTCATGCTGTGGCAGCTAATACCACCACCATATTTTTAGCACATGCTGGTGTGATCATTGACACGAAAGATTCCTAAGATGTAGTTAAGATGAACTACCTTACTTTTAATTTTCCGTGGCATAATAATAGTGACTGCTCATCTCTGTTTCCCAGTAAACAGGAGGAGCTTTCATTATCCACTATCCTGGACTCTGTTCCTTAATACAAGAAGTACATTTTAATTTTGAAACAGGCTGGTGAGACAGACATATTCTGGCATTTTCAGAATGCATATTTATAGTCTTCCACCCGACTGTTTTCTGTGAGTCACTCCTGTAAAACAGAAATCTTTGCTGTGGAATAACAGTCACTTGGCACATGAACAGAAATGCCAGTCTTGTAGTGAAGAATCGGATGTTATCATCTCATGGCTTGTGGGCCAATGCTGCTCATAGTCACAGGACAGTCAAAGAGTTTTTATTTAACTAAAAAGCCACTGAGAGGCATTAAAGTACAGTGTTTCTTGAAATCTAAAATTTAGCTTTTGCTAAATATCAGTGCCCACAACCCCATCAATGATGGGTATCATTGACAGAGGATTTTCTGGAGGCTCAAGAGACTTAGAATCATAGAATCACAGAGTTGTCAGTGTTGAGAAGGACCTTAATATCATTCAATTCCAATCCCTTGCCATGGGCAGGGACACCTTCCACTAGAGCAGGTTGCTTCAAGCACCATCCAGCCTGGCTTTGAACACTGCCAGGGATGGGCAGCCACAACTTCTCTGGCCACCCTCTGCCAGCACCTCAGCACCCTCAGAGGGAAGAGCTTCTTTTTTATATCGAACCTAAATCTCCCTTGTTTAATTACCTTCACTCCTTGTCCTGTCACTACAGTTCCTGATCAAGAGTCCCTCTCCAGCATCCTTGTAGGCCCCTTGCCTAACTTCGTGGAACTGTATACATTTGAAAAATATTTCAAGGGGTTTCAAAAACAATTTGTCCTGGCTGTGTTTTAAATTCATCCTAAAGGTCCTCCTTGTTCCACCTTCTCCTGTGGCAGTTGCCACAATCGTTTTTCCTACTTACATGGTCAGAGAAGAGTGAGGATTCATCAGCAGTCTTGGAGCTGAGTTAGAATAGAATAGAATCGAATCAGGTTTCAAATCAGAGTATTACCACAGAGACTGTGACTCAGGGATTATAAAGAAATACCAGCTGAGGTGAACTGTGTGCTGTTCCTTGGTGAGAAATCTTCTGCATCTCCCTAGGTGCCTGCCACTTCATCTTATAACTGATTTAATTAACTGCAAACCTCCACAGTTTAATGTTGAGTTTTGCTCTGAGTACTTCCAGTGAAAGCAATTTCACAATCTCTTCTGGCAGCTAATTTCACTGTGCAAGGAGAAATTAGATGATGAACTTTGAGAGAAAGCTTTCTTCAGCTTTCAGATGAAAATCTGTCTTCTAAATGGAAACCACCGCGTCACCTAACAGGAGCTGATACAACCAGGACTACAGAGTGAAATCTAATACAAAAGAAGAATGCACTAATATGCAATTCTCTCCAGTAAGATCTTTTAATATGTACTATATTTTTTGCATGCAGAAAATGAAAATACTAAAGTAAAGCACAAAAGCGTTCAAAGAGTTTATTCACTTCATACTGGCCTGAAAAAAATGAATAGCTGTTAAAAATAAAACCAAAAAGAACAAACCAACAAATTAACCCCTGGGAAGAAAGAAAGGCACTTCCAGTGCAGTAGTTAATAAACAGGGAACACAAGCAATGACATCTTTTTTCCCCTCCCATACCTATGGACCAGGAAAACACATAAATATAAATCGAATTGAATAAGATCTTGCTTAATTTATTGGATTAATTTTAACATATACCTCATAATGACTTTATCCTCTAAGAAGTTTCAGAAAATTTTAATGCTTGAAAGGCCAGATGCTGTACTGTGCTGTGTATATTCAGGCATAGCGGGGTCTTACCAGATGAAGAAATAATATCCTTAACAGGTTTTTCTGCCTCAGAAATGCACACAAGGGTAATTTGCCTGACATTTTAAAAATTTAATTTAGGGTTTTTAGGAAAGAGACATAATCATCAAATAACAGCTCACTTTCCATCCACAGAAATTCCTTAATGGGTCTAAATATGATGCATACTCTGAAAAAGTACTTGACTCACCACCCTGAACTTTTAACACAATTAATTTAATTTGTAAATTGAACAATATGCATCATTAATGACTCACAATTTCCAATTTCCTGAACAGTTTCTGCCTCATGTCTCAGTCATTTTGGTCAAGCCATTTTTGGCAGTTTTATGTTGCCTTTAGGTTCTGTGCTACTTTCCTATCTTAACTCCATAATGGCCAGGTTGCACTTGACTGCTAACTGCTCTTGGTGAAGAGACAGGTCTTGCTCTATAGCTGTTCACATAGATGAGAGTCTTGTATTCTGCTCTTTCTTTCTAGGTGATGTGTGAGTTAAGGTCTTAACAGGAAAATTGTTCCTGGGTTGCAGCAGCTGGTGAGGAAGAAGCATTTTCAAGCAAGATGATGTTAATGTAAAGTACACCAAAGGCCAATCAAATTCTTGGTATTCACAGGATGTATAGAGGCTGATTCCTTGCTCTGCCACTGAATTCTCATGACATTAGGGATTGGTGTTTAAAGTTTACTTTAGAGCAGGAAGTAAAACAGACTTGGTGAGATTTTGAATAGCCTTCTGAGAATACAAAGGGTCCATGACATAAAGGAATGAAATTACTCAGGCTTCTGTAATTACTAAGGCATTAGTCAAAATTGCCATTTATTTCAGGAATTTGTGGTATGATGATGCTGCTGAACAAACACAGCAAATATAATTGTTCTGTGAGTCACAGGTGGTTACTTCTGTGCTTCAACAAGGCAATCAGTGATGCCCAAGCTGTTCTTTGAGCCATGATCACAGGCTGCAGAACCCTGTGAAAAAAGGAAAGCTGTAGATGCATGATGCTTGAATGATAAAAGAAGGCTTTTATGAACCTCTTTGGGGATTCTCCTCTTCAACGTTGTGCCAAACACATGAGAATGATAAAACTATCCTTTGGAAAATGAAGCAGTGATAGGACAATAATAATTCTGGACACCTTTAAGAATAACATACCACAAAGCTGTGGCAACACTTTGAAGCCTTGAATGGGGGCTGATATTCTTTGAAAGTACCATAGTATGGGATATTTCAATAACACGAGGCAGATGGTGTGACATGCCTGAGAGATTTTGATAACTGAGATTCCTTATTTATAAGGTAGCCTGTGATAAAAACCATGTGCCCATTCTGAAGCCCAGGAGAAGAAGAACAGAGAAGATTACCATTCAATATTGATACAAGTGATACTGGATCAAATAATTCAGGTCTTCAGCATTTCAGGATGATGGGCCAGCAGGATTAATTATTCCAAGAGTTTTAAAAACTTAGTCTCCAAACTAAACAGAAATAGTCTATCTATCAGTAGGCTGATACTCATTTTTGTAACAGTATAGCTTTAATATAACTAGACAAGACCAAACAATAGGTAATTCTCTCTCAACTCACATAAAATGTAATTTATAGGATGGAGCTATATGGAGGTGTTTGGTGATGTCAGAGCTATGTGCTTAGCCATTGTAATACAGCCATTATATTTGTCTTTTGTATTTTTTTTCATGTGAAAAAACATGAGAAGTGCAAATTCAACAAAATGAGGATTGAAGAAAAAACATAGGACTTGCTCCAAACTATGCACAGCTGAAGATAAATTATCTGAGTGACCTAAATTAACCCATCTTCTCATAAAAAGCCCATATATAGTAATTAAATGCACATGACTATAACATGCATGCAAACATTTGAAGGTTTGCATTGCTGAGCTCAGTTGACCCAAAAGTATCTGATCTTGCTGTGGTATTTGTTGATGTATCACATATACACTTCCATCTGGGAGAGGAATATAATCACTGGTTTGCAAACAGTAGGAAGAAAATATATGACAGACCTAACAAGCTTACAGTTTAATAGAATGAATGCCTGTGTATTTTTCCTATGCCCCTCAGAGCTGTATAATAATTTAGAACCATTGAAACTAATTGCCTACATTCTTTCCTGTTAAAACATACCTACTTGTTATATCTGGGTCTTCACTTAAGGCAAGATTCTTCCTTGACAGTCTCAATCACTGCAGTACTAAACAGAGCTCTCTTGCTTTGGCTAAATTCATTTAAGATTGTTGCTTGTAAAAAACATTTAATTTTGTAAATATTCTACCCCAATACGTCAAAATGATGCGACTGAATACTAGAGAAAAGATCAGAGGAAATAAATAATTGCTACTAGTATTATATTTGCCATTAAGAGAGAACACTGTAAGTACTTTAAAGTGTTTCAAGCTCTATGACTCTAAGTTACATGAAAAACAAAGAACATATTTTGTAAGAGAAATCCACATTTTATTTTTTTCACTGTACAATAATATGTGGCCCATCATCTGTTTTCCTTTTTCTGATGACACCAGGATCTTATTGTGGAAAAAAATAATCAACACCTTTAAACGTACCAAAGCTCTTGAAAATCTACTCAAAACTTCAAGTGTAATGTCTTTTTATTTTTAAGAAAATCTCTCAGAATTCTAGAGCAGAGCTACAATTCCATTAGTCTATTCTACAGTGGTTAGAGTAAGAAAGATAGTCAGTCTTGTCACATTCAGTTGGATTTCACTATATATACATATGGTATATGCACACATATATGGAGAAAAGGTGGTGTTTGTGCTCATCTATGTATGTTTAGCTATTTCAGAATCTAACACATCCTTATAAATCACAGATACTTTACTTTGTTTCTATGCAGCTTTTCAGTGCTTCTTGGTTATGAATTCTATGCACATTGCACTGCTGAAAGCTTATTCAGTCCAGAATATTTCTGTTAAGTTTTGAATACCTTATACAACAGTACGGCAAAGCAGATTGTGTTATTTATTCTTCCTATTTATTGTGTTTTCAGTCCATTAAACACACACTCCTCTAGTCCCACAGGACATATGAAATCTGTTGGAAACATATTTTATTTCATATATTGAAATTCCAATGTAGACCCATGCTAATTATAAAAGAGAGATTGGTAAATAGAAATAGCCCCACTTAGCCCTCAGTTTTATATATACATTTTGAAAATAGTCAGATTTCTGAGAGGCAGAAGTGTTCTCCTGTCAGGCATAAAAATGATGTTACGATTCTATACTCAATTTATATGGGTTTCTCTTAAATTATTAGCAAAATTTGTATATGAGCTTTGAGATGTGTGTTAACTCAGAAACAGTTAATACATCTGCATACTGTATGCAAATAAAGTTGTTGCATCAGATGTGTATGAAACTGAAATTGAATGGACTGTGCTGAAATTATATCAGTGGGAGAAAAGAAAAAGCATGCAGTCACAATGAAATCTATTATGTCGCACTTGACTAATAATACAGCAAAGAATCATTCCCAGACCATGTTATCATCAAGGTTTTATCTGCTTTATGTGACTTTTTAATACACTTTACCAAACATAGTGCAAATGGCAGCTGAATCACAGAGTCATGTTTTGGGCTGGAAGGAACTTTAAAGCTCATCCAGTTCCAACCCCCTGCCACAGGCAGGGACACCTTCCACTAGACCAGGTTGCTTAAAGTCTTGTCCAACCTGGCCTTGAAAACTTCAGCCTGAAGTAAGTATACTCTACCCTACATGATGGCCTACTAGAGGTGAGTCAGGCAAAGGGAACTGATACCTATAGGTAGCCTATATGGAGATAAAAAGAATAGCAGTGCCTGGTGCTGCCCACTGAGCACTCTTTAAAATACCAACAGTCACAGAAGTGTCTTCTGTTTTTTAAGTGCTACAGCTACTTCTGAATACAGAAAGACCAGGGAAAAGAAACAATGACACAGGAAAACAAATTCAGGAAAAGATTATCATGGAATCACAGAATAATCCAGTTTACAAAGGATCTACGACTGTGTCTACTCCAACCACATTGAAAGCCAAACCAAATGATGAACATGACCTTGTCTAATCAAGCTTTGAATATCTCAGAGATTTGGCAGCCCAGCATAGAGAAAAAAAAATCCTCATGTTTAATTGAGATTTCCTAGGTTTCTATTTGTGTCTGTTGTCCCTTGTCTTTTCCCTATGTTCATTCAAGAAGAGTCTGGCTCCAACACATCTATGTTCTCCCATCAGTTAGCTGAAGACATTGGTATGGTCTCTTGTTATTCTTACGTTCTTAAGGCAAAACAAATCCAGTTTTCTCAGCCTCTTGTACTGTGTCTTCCAAAGCAAAGAAGAAAGTGTATTTTTTTAGAGGGCTGCAGGATTTACATCTCCAAGTTAGTGTAGCTATAAAGCTGGGACAAGTTTTGAAAGAAAATTAAAATGGCTGTGGTTCTGGAAGAATCTCAGGTATACTGACCTAACTAAGTGGCATAGAACAGGACAGAAAATTCCCATTTCTGCCCCACTATGATGAATTGAGAGTTTTGAATCATAGAACCATAGAATAGTTAGGGTTGGAAAGGACCTTAAGGCCACCTTGTTCCAACCCCCTTTGCCATGGGCAGGGACACCTCACACTAAACCATACCACCCAAGGCTATGTCCAACCTGGTCTTAAACACCACCAGTGATGGAGCATTCACAACTTCCCTGGACAGCCCATTCCAGTGCCTCACCACCCTCACAGTAAAGAATTTCTTCCTCAT
>JAOEHY010045870.1:11322-29098 GCA_025447955.1 Psilopsiagon aurifrons
CAGGCTGACAGGCACATTGGCAGGTTTCCCAGGACACGCACCACTGTTTAATTCTTAAGCATAAAAGATATATACATCTTTCACAGAAAAAGGGTGGCATTTATTTTTCTCCTAAGCATTAATGAATTAGTCACCAAATTAGTCTAGCCTGCAGCTAGATTTGTATTTTGGTTGCCCTTAGTAATAACCTGATATTTGACTGCTTGAAGAATCCCACTGACAAGCCCACAAGCTAGCTGAGAGGACAACAGAAGCATTAATCACAATGAACAAGTACACTGAGAAGTAACTCTGACACCATCACACCACCTGTGATGTGCACAATGCCGTGCAGAGAACAGACCTCATGTAAGGCTCCTGTTTGCACAGGCACATCCAGTAGCATCTCCACTTCAACCTTCCCTGGGCTGGGCAGCTCCCAGCTCCATGAGCACCACAAACTGCATGGCTCCCATGCCAGAGCTGTGTCTCAAGTCACGTTAAACACAGTGAAGCTCAAAGCCTGAAGCTAATGCCCCTTGGCTCATGCTAGAGAATCTGGGCCCTCCTGCCAGGAAATCCTTGCACAACCAAAATTCGCTTCAACACTGCATCTCTCCAGTCACCAAGCACGTTTCCCACATCAGTTCTTGTGAGTGTTCTTTAAGGTATCAAGTGGGTACATACCAGAAGAAGACCCAGATTCACTCCCAAATCCTCCTTCCTCCCTGTTGAGTCATGTTAGGGAAATTCTCTCAGTAGAGTTAGCACAGAGTGATGAAAGAAATCATTTTCCACCTTTGTAAAGCCAAAACCAAATCCCAGGAGCTACAGAACCACTGAACATGCAGGCTCTTTTCTAAGCAGCTGCACCACACCATTTCCCCTGTGACCATCAGTTCATCTGTGCTGATGTGCAGCCTCACTGGGGCAGGGAGTTCCCATACAGCTCTGGGTACCACCTGATTCTGTTCAGGAGGAGATTGGTACTGCTGGTACCTCTCTCTCAAGCAGGAGGGGATTGGTAGTGCTGCTTGTAATGAGCATTAGTGCCAAACCCTGACTTCAATCACAGTGATGCAAAACACGGGGCAGTTCTGCCAAGTTCCAGGGCACTGACACAGGAGCAGGGCAAAGCAGAGGCCAATGCTGAAGACCTGAAGCAAGCCCTTCTCCCGTAGCAGCTTACAAAAGCCTAGTTTGGATTTCGAAGGCTGCAGCAAACACCCTTGGCCTGAAAAGAAAGTGAGTGGGAAGAGAAGGGAGAGCTCAACAGGAGCAGATGTGCAGGAAGGTGGGTCCCTGGCAGGGGCTTAGGATTCATTCAAATGCCACTCCTTTTCTGGTGCAGATCATGGGAAGCTTTGTAGATTTTTATCGGGGCTTAGAAGTCTTCCAGGGGAAAGCATGCCTTGAAGAGAAGCCTGGGACCTGCAAACAATAGCAATGCCCTCCACTGGTGGAACGCAATCTAAACCCTTTGCTGCAGCCCAGCTTTCAGTGGTTTGTACAAAGCCGAAGGCACGTGCTCCTTTCAATACCACAGGATTTGCAACACAGTTTTCTAGTGTCTATCGTCGTTTCTCAGATTCTACAGCATTTGGAATATACAATTTATTTTATTATTTTTAGCTTCTGAACCTAATATTGTTCTTTGTGAAAGAGGCAGGATACTACGGACGCTGTTTTCTCAAGAGAAACCTATTTCATATCCCCGCAGGGAGGAATGTTATCTATCGAGGATGTTTTAGAGCTCCAGCAAATTTAACAGACACCTTTCCAGCCTCTTTGATACAGCCCAATTTGACGGTGGAGATGTGCTCTGAATTTTGCTCCAAGAAAGTAAGAACAGTTCTCATTTCACATTCTTTTTTTTTTTTTGTTATTTTAAATTTTAATCTACTAAAGGAATAACAGAGATTAGTGCCTTAGAGCTTTGAATATGTAAATGAGTTTCTAAAGCACAAAGCTCATCACAGTAAATAGTCAGTGATGTATCTGGTCCAGCTGCTCTCCCAGGTGGGGCTGGTGGGACAGAAAGCCACCGGAGTGATGCCACTAAGTATCACACACAGAAAAGCCGTTCTAAGCAATGAGTATCAGCCATGAGGAAATTGAAGCCATTTCCATGTCACACTCAAACCAAGCCCAGAGCCAGATCTGATCCTAGGGAAGGCCTTGGTGGCCCCAGGGCCCTCCAGAAAGCAATGGGGGGCACCTGCGGCTCCAGGGCAGGGAGAGGCAATCCCAGCACCCTCCTCCTGGTGCAGCCCTGGGCTCCCCACAGGCAGCAGCATGCACGGCCACAGTGAACAGGAGGATCTAATGTGAGGTATCTGCACAGTTTTTACACCAGTGTGTAACTGCGTTGGCTGTGAATGTGAGACACTCAGATAAGCACACTGAAAGCAGGGGGACTGACTGGTACTTTAATACAAATGTATTTCCACACCAGACTTTATACCATTTTCACTATACCATATGTAATTCAGCTCTAATGTATTTTAATTTAAAATGGAACCATTGTAGAGCTTCATGTCAATATATAAGACTACCACAAAGCAAAGAATAAGGTCAGCTGTGTGTCAGCTTTTGGACAGGAGGCAAGAAGGACATTGCCAACATCTGCTGCCCTAGGGCACTCTCTTGGCCCAAAGCAGCACCTTTGCTCATTCTTCACACTTCTCACAGAGTAAGACCATGGATGTAATAACTGAAGGAGTGTGATGGACATGGGGATCCTCACAGGGGGGAACGTTCAGCTCAGGGCAGCCTCTGCTTCGGTGGCTCTTGTGGTTGGGTCCCTTCCGCCCCATCCCATAGGGCTTATTTTCTTGTTCCAAGGAGGGTCCACTGTGTGGTCAGATTCAGCCTGCAGCCACATCCAGCCTCATGCACTAAACTGAACACTCAATTACTTTGTCTTCTAGCCTCACAAAGCCTGCAGCCACATCCAGCCTCATGCACTAAACTGAACATTCAATTACTTTGTCTTCTAGCCTCACAAAACTGATTAAACCGATTAAGGCATGAACAACAAATCTTTATTACCAGGTAAAGTGGGAAAGCTTTTCCCACTCAACATAGCCTCTATTGCAGCTCACCAGTGTTTTATGCATGCACAATGGGATTAGCTCTGTGCAGCTGGCTGGGGTAATTCACCCACATACCCTGTGTATGAACATACACACCCCCCCATGCATGTAAATGAATGGATGTCAGGACATCATGAGCAGTTATGTCCAAGTTCTGCTGTTAATCTACTGTTTCATGGTGGGAAGAAATCTTGATCTTTGTGTCAGTTTGCCCACATGCAATAATTACATCAATATTCACTGATGATGTGTAATTGATGATTTTCAATCTGGGAGAATGGCATGAAATACCTGGAGAAGCTCAAACACAAGGTCAGTGTCTTTAAGCACGATCATGCCATTTTGGTTTGGGGAGATGTCTGTTCTGAATGAGTGGGTTTCAGAGGCAGAGATCCTTCAAGGTTTTCTGGCCATGCAGCCAAAAAGTGAAAGCGTCTGAATGACTGAAAAGGATACAAAAAAAGACCACAACCAAAATGTACCACTTCAGCCTGACTTTCGAACAGGACTTGGCTAGAGGAGAGCAGCACGATGGAGGAAACTGTCCATCTCTGCAGAACAGCTAGTGCCTTTCCAGAGCTGCTGGAATCAATGCCTATTTGCTTGATGAAGCTTGTGTGAGAAAGTCATGAGCAAACCAGATATTCTAAAGGATTATCTGAACAGACTCCTGCAGAGAGGGCATGGAGAGGGCTGCAGAAATGATAGCATGAAGAGAAAAGGTATTGAATGAAGGTGAAGAAAAGGTTTGGTACCTCTCTCATTTATTCCTTCCTTAAAGTGGTGCAGATAACACATCACTCCCCTGCCCAAAGCACTGCTGGACCCCCATGGCACCCTTTGGAAAGCGACTCTTAGAAAGCATTTCCCTACAAAAGGGCTGACAAGGTCTCCCTCCACTTCAGCAGCAGCAATAGCACATTCACAAGTCCAGTTATTACACACAGATCTGTGAACTCTGAATACCAAAAAAGGCCCTGACACTACAAGCGTTTGTCCCAACTTTGGATCCTTTCCTTGCAAAGTAACGTGGACAGCTTCCTAGCCAGTAGCAACACACTCCTGAAATCAGGAACCCCAGTACCTCACTGCCAGTGACTTTGCACACTCGGACGTTACCAACTCCAGGGTGCTTTTGCCTTTCTTTGTAAAGCAATGCACGGAGCACAGTAATTGGCTAATTTCAAAACCAGACCAGCTGCTCTGAATTCCAGATGTAGCTACGGGCCATTATTTACCCATAAGCAAAAGACCCCTGGGACTTGGATCAAAATCCCGGGAGAAAGCGGAATTGACACAGAGAGCCTCCAGAGCTCCATTTAGATATTTTAATTAGTGCTTTAACACAATAAACCAAGGATAGGTGGGTGAGAACCTCAAGCGGTGCAGGCGCTCACAGCCTCCCGCCACGCTTCATTCCATGCACATGCTGCCACGCTGGAACCATGCGGCGCTGGGCTGCCCAGTGCTTCTGCAGGCAAGGGAGCACAGGACAGCACTTGCTGAGGTCTCCCTGCAAGGCCTCTGGCTCGCAGGGGCCCCTGGGCACAGGTACATTTCTATTCCAGGCTGTGTGGGGGGGCCGGGACGTTTATTAAGCTGAGAAATGCTGCTTCATCGCAAAGGGAAGATTCCCAGTTGCAGGCAGAAACAGTCCTGGTTTGCTCTTGGATCAAATCTGTAAACAGTTTCTGACAACATCATATCTCATTCGCTAAGCAAATGTTGGCTGTTTGGGCACACATGTGTTGTATTTGACTCCTTATCAGAGGATGAACATACGGGAAAGAGCGAGAGATAAGCTGCTCAGCAGTCCTGTCACACACTCCCAGGCTCCAAAAGACTTTTAAAAGGCAAAAAGTGGAATTGAATGCTCTGCACTCAAGCAACCCCAAATTTCCTTCAGGCGTCCTGTGGCTGCACCAAGCCAGTCCCCATACGCCAGCCCTGGGGACCCTGGAAACCCAGGGAAAACATCCCCAGTCCTCTGGTAAAGAGGAGAAAACTGAATGTGAGGGGCAGTTCCAGCAAAGCAGGAAGAGCACTTTTCCCAGTGAGACACAAGCAACCACTGATTTCTTCAGCAAATGATCCAGCACACCTTTCCCTCAACGTTCCCTTGGCTCCCACCAGTGCCAGCCCAGCCACCTCCTTGGGAATTACCTCCTTGCAAGGAACGCTACCTGTGACTGCTGTGTGGTTGCACACCTTACACCCTGCCCACATACCTGTTGCTTGCGGCACTTAGCCTGGGTTTCAGGTGAGGTTTCCCTACCTGGAAGCAAGGCAGAACCCCCCCCTGCAGCACCAGGCACTGCAGGTCCCCTCTGCCTCTTCTGGCACAGCCCCACGCTCACCCTCTGGGGCCCCTCTGTATACACGTGCCAATAATGACGTGGTACCGCATTTCCAAGTGGCTTTTCCAGAAATGCACACAACAGCTCTCAAAGCCTCTGCCAGCCCCCCCGTGCACGTTATTTGTTAGGTGGGAAGAAGTCACACCAAGACATGTACTTCTTTATGGCTTGACTCTTTCTGGGTTTAAAATGGCATTAGTCAGTGAGTCTAAATTTCCTCTTTGCTTTAATTCTTTAAGGGCAAGCTTCCTCTACACAAACTCTGGTAAAAGCTGCATAAGGCAAATCTGTTTAACAGCAGAGTCCTCAGTTCGAGGGAACGCAAGTAGAAGTTTAAAAGACAATCCAATTCAAAATGGGTGAAAATAAGAACAACTTCTCCTACAGTGAAGGTTTGCACATGGGATTACATACTAAGTGCTACAGGAATATTATAAATTTATGGTTTATGAATAATTAAAAAAATCAGAATATTTTGACTTCTCATGCTTTACGAGGTTTGTGTCTGAAAACCACTTTTAAAGCAATTGCAATCTGAGGCACCAGAAGCCTAAGCATGAGCTTTACAATGATATATCAAACACCGCTTTGATCTTGACAGAGGACTTGTGAAGATTTATTTCTCTTTGCATAGCAGCAGCATTCCCCACAGGCTGTTGATGTGGCATTTACACACTGCTCTGTTTTCCCCCTTCCACAGGAGTTTCCCTTGGCAGTGCTCCGAGCACAGGAGTGCTACTGCGGCTACGCCACCGGGCGCTTCTCACTGCACAACGGGGCGGATGCGCTGCTCTGCAGTGGGCTGCACAACGCCAGCAGCAGCACCAAGGGACAGTACTGCCTGGTCTATCAGACCCCAGTGCAAGGTAGGAGCGTCTGCCTCCCCAGGGCAGAGCCAGCCCTGCCGGACATGGCCCCTGCACCCCTCAGGTGGTGGTAGGGCTGATCTCTGTCTAGAGGCTCTTGGAGGAATGGAGAGAATAATTTATAATTCATTTCCTGGCTTCTTGTTGAATCACCACAGAGGGTCAGGACTGGCTCTCACCCTACCCTTGCTTCTGTTGGCACGCTAAGAAATAAGGTTCGGATTTATGAAAGCATGGTAGGCTGTCATAAAGTATCTCTGAAGTATGGAGACCAGGTGTCCAGACCCAGACCCCATGGAGATGGACACAATAAGGCTCATCACTACCTTGGGCCCTTTGGAGGGGATATAGAGAGACAGGACATTAGGAGACACAGCTAGAGGTTTAACTGAAGCAGCTCCTTCCAGTAGGAGGGGTTTCTCCTGCATTATAAAACTGCAATTTCCAGGTGTAATGGCATATTCAGGTTTCACTGAAAAGCCAACCTGCCAGGCAAATAGCCCCTAACAAACAGGCATCAAGGGGCTTTCATCACAACTTGCTGGCAAGTACAATGGTTTGCCGCAGCTCTTTCAAAAAAGCATTGCCTAACACAAAACCAGCAAAAAGCTCTTCCGAGGATAATCTCTCTGGCCTCTTACTGCTGAATTAATTTTGGGAAGCAGCTGACTCACAACCGGACTCACATTGATATCCTATATCCGCAAGAGAGAAAAGAAAGAAGCAATAAAAGCCGTAATCAAGAGCTGTCAGGGAAATTATTAAAAAGCCACAGTGCTAACAATGAAATACCTTCTGTACTCGCAGACACCCGCTGCACAGACAGGAAATTCTTAACCACCAAATCCAAAGTGTTTGTTGCTTTGTCGAGCTTTCCTGGGGCTGGGAATACGTGGGCTCGCCATTTGATAGAGCATGCCACAGGATACTACACGGGAAGCTATTACTTCGATGGAGCCCTCTACAACAAAGGTACTGTAGCCACAGGGATGTGGCGCGCAAAGCCCCTCCGAGACACAGAGCTTTCTTGCTCTGGCATCCTCCTGCTGGGACACAGCAGTGCTGCCCTGCTCAGCACATTGGTAGAACTCAAACCCGTGCCTGGAACAAGCCATCACTCAATGTGCTGGCAGCCGTAGGGATGGCTCCAGCAGCTCCACAGGCAGCTGCTTTCACAGACCACAGCCAGAATGTGCAGGTCACCCACACTGATGCTGCTGAGCACACACACGCACAGCTCGCATCTGAAAGACCGGTCCAAAAGACCACCTGACTAAAATGCCGACTAAACCGAGCCTTGCGTAGCACAGGAAACAACATTTTAAAGAGTTACTGACTGTGCTGGAAGGGCTGCAACCTGCAGGGGCATGACATTCAGCAAGCACAAGCAGTGGCCCTGTGAAAAGCAGCCCCTGTGCAGTGAGGTGCCGCCTGCTTCTCCCCAGTACAGGAAAGCCAGGCTCCCACGCATGCCCCACTCAGACATGGGTTTGATGGGCTGGTCCTCCCACTGCAGTTTTACACCACTGTAGGGAGTGATTTAGAGTGTAAAAGGTACAGGCACATAATCAAACAGGAAAGCCAACAATCCTGTCTTGTAAAACAGGTTTCAAAGGAGAGAAAGACCACTGGAGGAGCAGGAGGACCATCTGTGTGAAAACACATGAGAGTGGCAAGACAGAGATTGAAATGTTCGACTCGGCGATCCTGCTGATCCGGAACCCGTACAAGTCACTGATGGCAGAGTTCAACAGAAAGTATGCGGGGCACCTGGGCTATGCCACCGACCGCAATTGGAAGAGCAAAGGTAAAACATCACCCTGGGGTGGGCTGGGGGGACACTGCTGCTTCAGACAGCTTCAAACCCAGCACACTGGGGAGGGGGAGCACGCTGGGACCAAGCGAGCCCTGCAAACAGCAGGACTCGAATCCCACCACAGCCAAGCACAGTCCCCAGAGCGCTCAGATCTGCACTTGGGGAGTGCCTGGGGTCTTGCTGCACATCCAGCACCAAAGCTGTGCCCACAGGCATGCAGCAACACTGCTGCCATTGTGCTGTTTGGTGGAGAAAACACATCCAGGTCCAACATCCCTGTGCACAGCCCATTTGCCAGGCTATGCAAGGTGAAGAACATTTGCCCCTGCAGCATGTAATAAACATGAGAAGTCTTATCTAAGATTTGGAGGATTCAATGGAGCATGACATTTCTTTTAGGAAATTTTACAGTACTGCACAGGTGCTACTGCACTGCAGATAAAGAAGGATAATGGCAATAAGGGGACTTGAGATTCAGTGTTCCTTGAACACATAAAAAGACTTCAGAATATGCCTGCCACGCTTCATGCGTTTGACTGGCAAGCTGATGGTGTGACTGTGATTTCCCCACTGAACACACTGCTGCATTCAGACAGCAGCAGAGAAGGGATTCCGCTTGCATATCTCTTCATGCATATTTTAGGCATTACAGCTGTGCCTTGGCAAACCACAGAGCACAGGGCTGAGGGAGGCTGGGGAAGTGTTCTCTCTCACAGCACATTTCTTTCCCAAGATCATGTATTACTTTTCATCAGTCACAACTCAAAACCTATTCATCAAACGCAGACAAAACAGCCCTTAGTAAAAAGTCCAGAGGGAATGGCTTTCCTGTGGCAATTTGTAGTTTGCTGTACTTTTCAGCCACAAGTGCTCTTTGTCCAGCCCAAAAGCTTTAGCCAGGACTATTACATTATCATAAACAGCAAATAGAGACTGAGGTGTCATTAATGGTAGGCAAAGGTAGGAAAATAATTCAGTAAATCCTATCCCCATGATCGTGGTGGGTGACCCGAGATCCCTCCCACGTGCCAGGCACAGATGAATCTTCTGAATGAATCCTATTCCCCAGCACGCACCCATCCAGCACCACCAGACCATGGCCAGCAACACCAGTCCTGTTGCACAGGTAAGGTTTGGAACACCACTGCGGCATGGCTAACGCTGTCTCCTCTCCCCGGTTTCCCGGTGGTGCAGAGTGGCCAGATTTCGTGAACAGCTATGCTTCCTGGTGGGCCTCCCACGTCCTGGACTGGCTCAAGTATGGGAAGCGCCTGCTCATCGTCCACTACGAGGACCTGAAGCAGAGCCTCATCCCCAAGCTGAAGGAAATGGTGGAGTTCCTGAACATGACGGTGACAGAGGACAGACTGCTCTGTGTGGAGAACAACAGAGATGGGAACTTCAAGCGCTCTGGTGCTAAGCAAAAGGATTTTGAGCCATTCACACAGGAAATGAAAGATCTTATCAACAGGTACATCCTGACAGTGGACGAAGCCCTGAGGGGAAGAAACTTCACAGGGCTGCCCAGAGAGTACCTGCCGAGATGATAGCCTGCTGGCGTCGGTGCTGAGCTTACAAATAAGAGCATTTTTTCTTACAAGAAATAAAACTAAAAAAACCCTACAAAAATTGTAATAAAACAGGAACAGAGCTTGACAGTTGTTAAAGATACTTGTGGGGTCTGCTGAGCAGTGCAAATTCTCCCACTCAAGGGTGTTCTTCAGAGCACTAAGTGCTCCAGAAGGCAAGCAATGAAGGATGGAAATTGGGTTATAAACCAGGGTGGAAAGCTGTTAGTGTCTACCTGCGTGTGCCCCTCCTGCACCAGCAGCTCAGAGCCTCACTGAGAGCAGCCCTGCTTCTGCTGTGGGCATCCTGCCCTGCTGCCATCACAGACCCGACAGGGGCCACCTGGGCTCCCATGGCACCGCATGGGACATGGATGCACGGAAAGGGGGAGGGAAAAGAGATCTGAACACTGATGGACAGATTTCATCTGCACAGTTGAGGGAGTCGCTTCTTCCAGTCCAGCCCACGAGCTTCCCTCTGGGCTCTGCTGGTCGGGTCAGCTGCCACACAGAGGCAGAGGTGCAGGGGGAGAAGGTGCCCGTGTGCTGGGCAGGGCCTCCTGGTCCTGCCTGCAGGCAGGGGCCACTGGAGCAGCTTGGAGATGGTCAAACCACCCAGCCAAAGGGGCTGCCCCTGCTGCCAGATGCTTCTGTTCATGTGAAATAAAGGATTCCTTGAAAACTTGAGTGAAAATATTAGTTTTAATAAAGCAACAAGTTTCTATAAAGGGAGCTGGGCTTCCTCTGTGTGTATCATTGGTGCTTTGACCATGCATTCATTCCTTCTAATGTTCACTCAGAACAGAGAGGGACAGGAGCTTGTGCAAACTGTTTTAGCCAGTACAGATGTTGAACCAAATTTTACTGTGACTTCTCTGCTTCATATCAGGTCAGGAGTGACACTAGCAATAGCTCTGCTAAAATCAGCCCTATTAAGTTGCATTTGGGACTGTCACACTATAGATGTCTGTTGGTGAATGTTCAGTATTATTGCATTATTTCTCCCCCTGCATCCACGTTAATGAAATGTAGGGGCAGATGATGGAAACTACTAAAGAATAAAGACAGTTCCCTGTGAGGCAGGTTTCCTACACTCAACAAGCTCTGCGCTTATCACACTGAGCTTTAATTAAGCAGGATGTTTTAGTCAAAAGAAAGAAGCTATCATGTCACTAAAAGCCATGCTGACGTTCACTCACATTTCCCTTATTTTGTGCCCAACGGCAGCACATTAGAAACAGGAACATGCGTGCAATGCCCTCAAGCTGTCAGTTTTCTCCTGGAAGTTAAAGCGATGATGAGTCATGAGCAGAACAAGAACGAAGCAGAGATGCTGCATTTGAAAAGATACAAGAGTTTAACACTTGAATTTTCCAAAGTAAATAAAGCTGAAGTCCTGGAAAACTTTTACATGTAGGTGGGAGGCAACCGCTCCCTATAGAGAGACTGGGTCGGTATCCCAGAGATCTGCTTGCTCCTCAAGTGCACTTAAACTCATCTATGGGGGGGAAGAAGGTAAGCTGTAAGAACAGAGGGCATAACAGGCCAGAAAATGGTTTTGCTTCCTGGAAACACTGCAAAATAAAGCCTTTACAGCAGTACTAAAAAAGCATGAACGTCATCACCAGCCTCCATACACAGTTCAGCCATTCTGCACTGCTTTATTAATTTTCCATTAAATTCATTTCCACTGAAACCTATTATTCACTGCTAAGACCAAGCTACTACTCTACTACAGCAACATTAACCTCCATAAAATAATTAAAGGATGGATTATCAGCATGAGACCTTATGTGCCACCTCTCTGGAACCTAATGTGTCTTTCAATGGCCTGGAATATAATGAGATGTTCAAATATAGAAAGATGAGTTACTGCTTTCCTCAGTTGTGGCATTTATTCAGCCAGAAAGACCCAACTTCTCAACTGCAGTACTTATAATTTACTTTTGACCCTGGTAGTTATGAGCAATCTTTAAGGAACCAGCCCTCTGAATCTCCTTTTTATATTGCCATTTAATTACTCCAACAGATTTTCAGATGTACGAACTGTAATGGACTCTAAATCAGCTCTTCCCCTTTGAAACACTGCACCTCATAGGAAGGAATTTTTTAGCCTTCTTCGTACTCAGACCAGCAAACCCCTCTCTCGCAGCATTTGCTCCTGTTCTTTACAGCATCTGCTTATCTTTAATTACTGGTTCTCGGGTCAGAGGTTTCCCCTGTCGCAGTACTCACCCCAGACACTGTAGCCAGGCACACCCCACAGGCCTGGCCAGGGGTACTACAACGCTATTTTGTTGACAAATACAGGAATTCACACACACATCGTCTTTCACAGCTGCGTAATTTTGACCAAGCCATCTGTAATAGCAGCATAGAGAAGAATGGCTGCTCTTAAGCTGCATGAAATGGTGTCAAGCACTCCCATAAATGAAGAAATACGATGAAAGTGCATTATTAAAATGAAATGTTTAAGGCAATAGTTCAGGTGGTGTGATAGGCCCAAGATTCTTAAGTGAAATCTATTCTAATTGATGCTATCATTGCATCAGGCCAGCCCCTCTGTCCCACACCACAGAGCTGCATTCCTCCTCTCTGTCTGGAGCCAGCCTGTGCTCTCCCTGCCTGGAGATGGAGGCCACAGGCACCAGGGTGGCTCCTGGCCACCTGGGGACACCAGGTAGGGCTTTTCTGAGGTTCAAGGGCCACCAAAGCCTTGGCTGAGCAGCTCCAGTCCCACCCCATGTGCCTGTTGCTGCTGCCACCTTCCAGCAGTGCCACTCATGAAGCCCTAAGGCTTTTGGCAGTAGACACGATGCAATTGCAGGCTCTTACGGTTACTGAAAAGAAGAATCATTTTCTCCTGTGGACCGTAGTGGAGAGATCCCTCAAGGTCAGTTCTGCACCAGTGGGGTGGGGGTCAGAAGAAATACTGGAGCAGTTCCTGCAGATAAGCACTGACTGGATTACAAGCAATTATCCCAAAACCACTGCAGAGGCAGAACAAATGATCCCAGCCTTTGGATTTCCAAGATATGTTGAATGTCTGCATTAACCTTTAATGCCTCTAAAATAAAGCACTAAGCACTGCCTAACAAAATCATACAGCTCATTTCATAGAAGCAAATTCATGTCACAATGGATGAAAAATACAGAGAGAGAAATGATTTAAAGGAAACACCTTGCTAATGACAAGAACATTTCTCTGACGAGTAGGGTTATAAAGGAGCAGTGTGAAGTAAAACTGCATCCTTCATGAAGCATCAAATACACTGGAAAAGAAACCAAATCTTCCACACTGGCTTCCCTGTTAAAGTGATGCTCTGCAAAATTGTCAGGTGCTCATGGGTATGTGTGTGTGTGTGTGTGTGTGTGTGTCTGGCACCACAACCTTGGCTCATCCAACCTTCGGCTCCTCAAGCTGCACCGGGGAGGGCACAGCACCGCACAGAGCCCCCAGCACCATGCAGAGCACCCAGCGTTGCAGGGCACGGCGCAGCTGCTGCGGTCCCACGCCAGAGTTTGTGTGGTAGAACACTGTGCAGAATGTTTGTTTTCATCAAAACTGTATTTCCTTCATAGTCACTCATTTAAATGGATTGCACTGTGCCTGTTTTATGCCTCTCTCCACTCCAGCAGAGACTAAATTAAGCTTTGAAGTTCAGTGAGAAACACTAATGGCATAAAACTTCAATGCCATTTCCTGAACCCCAGGGAATTAAAGAAAGAGGGAGAGAGAGAGAAAAGAAACCCCTCTTCTCCTTTATTGTTTCCTACAACTCGATCCTGAAATGACAGACTTTGAAAATACCCTTATGGCCTCGCTTCATGCATTATTCACATATACTAAACCATGTAAATATAGTATTCAAAGGTTAAAATAAAGCTCCTTTCCTGTACATGTTGCAATTATTTAATATTATGACACAGCAACTTACATCATTAATATTTAACAGCAGATAGTGGAAAAAAATTACCCGAAATGAGCATGTACTTTTCTCCTCAGTATGTAACATCTACACATGGCCTGGCAAACTGGCAGGCTACAAATGTGCAGAAGGCTTTCCAGAAAGGAGGGACAAATTAAGCGCTTTAATTTTGCGTACGACTGTGTAGCTGCCAGCTTCCCCTTGACTAAGTACGGAGTCTGTCAAAACATCTATTTGCAAGGATTTTCCTGGCATGGCAATAGTCTTAGGGGATCGAGTACCAGCAGTATTTCAGTTTTCAGGAACAATGATGACAATTTAATCCCAATCAGATGATAAATTAAGAGTTTGTATTCAATTACTACCACAATAAATAGGATGTACCTGGAGGGTACCCAGTATACATGAGCCTGGACTAATCTAAGCCGTGTCCCCCTGTACTGCAGAACCTGTGCACGACCGCATGCCACAGGAGGACCTGGAGCTGCGGTGAAGTTCAGACAAAATACTTGTCCCAAGGAGACGCATCTTGGGTCTGCTGATGGAGAACTCTTTTTGCAATTCTTAGTGTGTCTTATTATAAAAAATAGTAATTCCACACCTGAAAACTTCCCTGATGTAAGCCAAACTCAGCCCAGCCCCTGGCCCCAGCACAGTGCAAGGAGGGGTCGGAGAACCAGAGGGATGCTCCCTGAAGAGCAGGCATGGATTGTAGGCAGCCTATTACATTACTTGTTTAATGGCACATTCACTACCAAGAAGGTCAATCTGGTGTAAATTAGAAAAAACTGCCTTTCCTACTCAAGGTCCAGAGAAGTCAACGTTAAAGATGAAATTTACGTTCAAACCAAATGGCAGCATCAGCCCTCTCATTTTCCAGTCTGCTAAGGGCAATTTCGAATGTTTAAGTTGAGCTGTATTAGTTCAGAAGGCCAATAAAGATCCATTTGCAAGACTGAGTTTCTCCTATAACGTCAGGATCCTCAGCATAAAAGAGCATCTCGGCTGCAAGAGGCATTTCAACAACAGCCCAAATTATCCTATCTATTGCTGCTAACTTCATACTGCAAGTTTTCCTGCGCACAACACCACTCACAGCACCCTCCAGTGTCACTGGGTCCATCACTGCAGATGGGCGCTAGCATGTACAGCATCAGGCACGTTATGAGGGTCAGGCAGCCCACCTGGATCTGGTTAACCCAGTGTCAGCTCCTCTTCATTCAGCCCCTCACACTTAAGCCAGGGGTCTCTGGAGTGATTTACACAGCAGAAAATGCCTCGGAGCATCAGCAGTGTGACACACATAGGAGGCAGAAAAGGTTTCTGTGAAGGTACTCATCATCGCTTCAGCGAGAAGAGTTTACTGTGAAATTACATTAAAATTCACTATCACTAATTCCCAAGTTCCAGTACGAAATTTAATGGGCATTTTCTAACCCATTTTGACTATAGCAACTTCATTCTCAGCTCCTGACTATCTCCAACATGCATACAAGAAAAGCACACAAAAGGAACAGTAACAGCTTATGATTAAAACCTTCATTGTCTGCACAAAGGATGTGTGGTGAGCACACATAAAACTGCTGAATGCCAGAGTCCAAGTTTCTGCTATACGCAAGCAAGATGGAGAAAGAGAGAGGAACAAAGTAGTAATGACAGATGCACAACCTATCGAGTCCCTGAAGACCCTGGCATGGCTGTGGATGGAGCAATTCCCAACACTGCATTGCTATACAGTGGGAAAAGCCATGAAGATTTCATGGAAGCTGAAAGAAATTGCATTCTCAAATGCGACTGGAACAAAAAGAAAAACAACCACCCATGAGGGCAGATCAGCTCTCTTCTAACCCAGAGACACCAGCCAAAAACTGCTCGAAACCCAAACCACCTCTGCAAATTCTGTGCTCTCTGGGCAATGACAAAGACACCATTTCACTCACCACTGTCACCATTAAATGTCCTTATTGAAGGACCAAACAAGCCCAAGCATTCATTACTTCTAATGCTCATGCAGAACAGAGAGGGACAAGACCTTCTGCCTTGGACAACTCTTTACCAGCTCTGAACAGGATTAATCCTAATTGCCAGGGACAGAAATCCTGTCAGGCTCTCCAGCCCAGCAATTTGATAGCACAGGATATTCCTCAGGGCTTCTAGGTTATTATCTAGTGCTTCATTTACTGTGCCCGTGAGTTTTTTGTGAAGGTCCATAACTAGCACCCAAGCAACTCTCAGGTTAATTACATTGCTAAGAAAGATCAATAAATATCATGGACCCTTCAGTTCTCCCAATTCAAGTCACTCAGACACACTAGGCCAAGTGGGAAGGTATCAGATACTGGATACCAACAAGAACACCCTGCATCCTCTTCCTGCTCCTGCAAAAACTGCTTATGGAAAAAGGCCATGGCCAAAGTCTCCCAAATTAAGAAAATACACTGGGGGAGAGGGGTAGGGGGAAACACAAATAAGAGTGCCCAAGCAGCATCCATGGAAAAAGATTCGGATTAGTTCCAAGTTAGCTCTACCATTTCAGTTTATGGTTGTCTGAATTTTAAGCAATTTAAGGTGAAGCAACACCCTTTCTGGGCCCATTTTCCTCCTCAGACTCATTACATTCATGCACACACAAATTGTTCTTTCATCTCTCATTTAAAGTGTCAGCAATGAGAGTAAAGAGATTAAAATCTCAAATTCCTTCTGGGATAGGAAACAATGTGCTGCTGGTATCTGCAGCAGCGTTCAAATTAAGCTCTGAGCTCTTCTTGTTGCAAACACACAACTTTCTACCTGCTCTCCAGGCACAGCAAAATTCTTTTCAATGTACTTTCTGCATTATTTGACCAAGGTGCGTTCATGTTTTATTTGCCATTGCTGTTAATACATGACCAATCAGGATTAGAACACAGATGTGAACTGCACACTGATGCTCTCCAGAGTCATGCAAGGAGCACTCTTGGTTTATAGGATAACCACAACCCGGGATCAGCATACTTCTTTCAAGTTAGAAAAGCCAAACCACTTCATTTTTGCACTCCCAGAGAGATACATGCCAAGTGTAAACATGGCCAAGCTGCAAATAGCTAAAGCACTAGATATGTGCAAAATACCTTTAATCAGACCCATGCAGAGCGGAGCTTCCAAAACAACTTGTTTCCACAGCATTTTAGGAGACCAATATTGCTATTTGCACTCAACTGATTTCCAAATATAAAAATAGGCCTGCACTGACAGTATTGAGAAGTGAAAGTCAGAGTATTGGAACAACAGTGGTCAATCCTGCCCACTTCATCTGTCCTAGGAGAACAAACAAAGCTTGAATAAAACAAAGAGCAGAATGAAAGATGAGCATGGCTTTTATTTAACTAATCTAAGAAGTAATTAAGATAAAGATTTGCTGTCAGCTGTGAGCATCAGACACACACAACATTATTCTAATAACAGCTTATTACATTATTTTTCTGCTAGAATGCAGTATTGATTGGAAATCCTTGGGATGGAACAAATTGAATACTTGAGCAAATGTAACAACTGTTTACTTACAAACACAGACACTGTTTCATCTGAAATGAGTTTACAGCCAAGTTCAAGACGCTGGCAAAGAGGGGGCAACGCAGCCACAGGTTGAAGCCCGGGCTGTGTCACTGTGCATGGGGGGGACCTGGCACAGCCATCTGAACCAGCAGTGTTCACTGGCACAGCATCTGCTGCACCTTGGACTCGGACCTCTGGATTCCATGGCTACAACTCCATTGGTGCCGAGGGCTCAGGGCTTTTGCTTGTCCTCATTCAGTAAAACACTTCCCAAGCAGCTTGCAGAAGGACAAAAAGCAACCCACACGCATAGCAGGAGAGGAAAATTCCCTGCCCTTCTTAGCACATAACATGAAACATGTCAGTCCTGACCCTGAGAACAGTCCTTTGCCACAGCAGCACAACTTGGCCTACATGCCTGCTTTGATCAGTATTACCAAGAGCACAGAACAGCCTTCCTGCTTCCAGCGGGGCTGCCTCCAGCTCTGAAAGCAGTCACTGCACATATTTAAATTGGAAACAATAGCACACACACTCTCCATAAATAATATCCATTGTGTCAGCATATGCAGAAAGCTCAAGAGGCAGCTCAAGCCTCTGATAGTGCCCGTGTTCAAATTGTCCCTGCTTTC